>MKEJ01073316.1:0-12737 GCA_001753735.1 Embelia ribes | reverse complement strand
TCAAAATATTTATAGAAATAAATATTTTTATGAATTAATTCCTACCAATCTAAAATTCTCTATAAATTTCTAAAATATTATCCTAACCAAAGTTAATTTTTTAAAATATCATCGTAATAAGATTTTCACGTAGCTAAAATTAATCTAAATATACATTAATCTTTTGTAAAAATATTATTGTAGTAAAAATTCTACAAAATTTGTTTATAAAATAATTAAAATTAATATTGTAGCACAAAAATAACATAATGCACGTAATTCCAAAGAGCTGCAATCAACTTGAGACTAAATTCAACTACGCGGGAAGAAAAGGAGGGAAAGGGGTATTGACTAAGTAAAAAATAGAAAATAATGTAGGAATGAGATGTAAAATATAGACTATATGTATATTGTAATAAAAAATTACAAAATCAAAACTACATAAATAGAATATTATAATAAAAAATTATAAAATAATAAAAATTATAAAAATATTTTATAATGATATACGAAAAATTATATTTCTGTTATTTATATTTTATCTCGTATTCCGAACCTCTGTTGACCCTTTCCCAAAAAAGGGGGTCCGAGTTTTACCTTTACGTCGCAAATGTTGGCTGCTAGTCATACATTGTGACAGACTCAGACCTTAATTTTTGAAATTTGGTCTCAAAATGTTTCCAATTTTATTAAAAGAAGAGAATATAAATGAGGTATTAAAAGGAAGAAAAACTATAACAGCAAGATAATGTTGAAAACACGGTAATAACATCTTCAATATATTCAAAACTTTGGCACAAATTCGACACGACATTGCTTTTCGAACGTATGAACTATATACGCACATCCCTTTTGTAACACATAGCGACGAAAATAACAAACAAATTTAGAATTTGAGTAGCTCGTAGAAGCTACTAAAACAAAATTGTCAAAAAATTACAACTTAGTATTTATGCGACATCTAGCTAGAAAAATGTAGAATTGTATCATCGGACGCGTTATCGTCCTCCATCCCGCGTAACTTAGCAAAAACTCCAACCAACGGCGCGCTGTTATATGTGCATGCTTCCGTCTGTATGTAATTACCTCTTTTGTCGTTAAAATGATCTTCACTGTCCGGCCCACCAACTAGGGCCCCGATTAGTAGATTGGGGTTTGGATTTGCTCGCCCGTACCAGTTATCGTACCCCTGCGTGCACCCTATAAAACCCTTGCTCTCCTTGTACGATTCCATGGACGCGCCCCTATGGTGCACCCTCGTGGGGTAAACAGGGCCGTAGCCTACCAAGTAGCTCATAGCCATTGGATTAGATCCCAAGATGTAGTTAGCCTGCGACTTGGCGAATCGGAGGATTTCCGTGGGGCCTACGGTGCCTTTGTGGCAATCGAGTTCCTGATTGGTGCTTTCCAGGTGGTCGGAGTAGATTGTGAGGAGGAACGCCGCGGTCGATACGTATTGCATGTTGTTCCATTTGCGTACGTACAAGAGGCCCCCCGGGGTGCGACGAACGTTGGTGGAGTTGTTCATACCGAGACAAGCGCATATGTAATGCTCCGCTTTCGAGCGGTACTGTTCCAGAACGCGTCGGTGTTTTTTGTGCTTTTCTCCAGACAATAACTGTTTAAAAAAAAAAACGTTGGAAATTAACGTGGAATAGGCAAAAGAATATATTTAAAAGTAACGTTGGAAAAGCGGAGTACATGTGATTAATGTTGTTTAAATTTTGAATACTAAACGACGAGATCTGTAAAAAAAGTTTGAAAATATGCCACTTTGTTCTTTTGTCTGTGTGTGTGCTTGTGTATGATTGAAGAAAAAATGGCTTCCTAAATAGCACCACCACACGTGATTGAAGCTATCGCAAAATGGAAATTTATGAGCGTATTTAGAAATATTTTTTCTCGATATGGAAATTTATGAGTGTATTTAGAAATATTTTTTCACAGCACGCAGTAGGGCTATACACAGTCGGGATCGAATCGGTTTCATCCTAATTTCAGGATTGATTCATTTATGTTCGGTTCCAATTTTTTGGAACAGTTTGGTTCTAAACTGGTTCTTTACGGATCAATTCAAATTCGGTCCGGTTCTTGGTTCTACTAGATCGGTTTTGAATCGGTTCGGATTGGTTTTAAGGCACGATTTTTTTAATGTTAAAATAAATATCAAACCTAATTTTATTTTAATTTTTTGCTAACAACTAGAATTTAATATTAGGTTGATTGTTCAACAAGAAAGCACAAGCTTATCTATTTCTAAAAAAAATAAATCCAATTTTATTGAATAAATATATCAAAATCTATCATCATGTATTAACATTTAATAATATTTACTATAACTCTCATCTTAAATTTTTGTATCATTTATTATTATTATTTATTTCATATGTTTAAATCATCAAAATAAAAAATAATAATAATTAAAAAAAAAAGTATTAAGTTAGTATTGTTGTCGTTGCTTATAGATTGCAACAATTCAATTGTCCCTATTTGATTTTATTGCCACGTATATAGAGTATAGCGACGTGTTGTTTGTGAGTACGCAATTTTTATTTCGATTCAATATATTGTAATTATCTTAATTTTATCTGATTTGTTAACTTCTTATTGATAAATATAGCATATAACTAAACAATTGTGTAATAACAATGCAAAAATCAAACCATAACCAAATTAAGAGTAATTATATAATACTAAATGTTAATAAATAATTTTGTTTAGATTAGTTCCAGTTCGGATCGATTGATCAAACCTTATGTCCAAATCGATTTGATTCTAAATTAGCAATATGCTAGTCCAAGGCTTAGACCTTCACTTATGGATTGGACCAGTTCAATCCTGGAATAATAACAAATCAACTAATATTTGTTCTTTTTCAATCCAGTCTATGTTCGGATCTAGATCGGTTATCTGATTGGGTTGATTGTAAGTACTAAGCAAAAACCAGATTTTATTCAAATTTAGATTAGAAAAAGGTAAATACATCCAATTAAACACTTTTATCTTTTCAAATTAAAAATTGAGCAGATAAAAACAAGAAATTTTTTTTAAGAAAAAAAAAACATTGAACTTTAAATAAACACAAATCTAGTTGAGCATGTCATGTTACAAGTAGTAGTGGTATCGCCGACAGGAGGAGCCCATATCATATGTGAGTATAAAATTTATGTTAGGAAAATATCTACTGAAATTTAATTATTAAAATAAAAATATATATATATTTTTAAAAATTTTGATATTAAAAAATTATGGAGTGGCTAAATTTTCTTACTAGAAAATTTCTTTTTGGTTCACATAATTTTAATTGAAACACTAATAGTCCCTTATTTAAATAACTGACACATTTGTTCCCAGAAGTTTTAAAAAAGTGATAGTCCCTTTCATAATATTTTTTTAATTCAATATTGCTATCATGGTCACTGTAAGAGATAATTCAAAGTAAATAACTAATTCCGTGTCAATCGATATGATATTCCTCATTTAGATTGTCCATATTGGAGCCATGAGTGTCACATTTTCAAAACTTGAGGCCACAATTGTTGAATTGAAAGTACAAAGGCCGAATAGAATTTGGTAAATCTTTGAGGACCATTACTGTAATTAACGTCATGAATTTAATATATTAGATGAAAATAGGATTGTAATAGTAATTTTATTAAATTTCTTGGAGGAAGAGAAGGAAGAAAAACAGAGAAATCACGTGAAGATACGCAATAAATAAAAAGTGCCAAAATAAAATATTATTTTCATTAAACCATAATAATAATAGCGCAAAAAAGGTGAAATAGGTATGACATAAATTCATTATAGACCATAGGAAGAGGACTAGGAAAAAAGAATAAAGAAATCAAGTGAAGAAAAAAGATACACAATGAAGATTAGGTGGGGAAAAAAATAACTCTCAATACATTAGATTTAAGCACTTATTAATCTTAATATAAATATAAAACAAAAATAATAAGTGTAAAAAAAAAACCAAACCCATACTAACAATTAAATATAAGAACAAAAATATCGACAAGACTCTTTTTATTCATGCAAATCGTGGCAAATTTAAGTTCCCGAATAAAATTTAAATAATGATAAACTATTAAAGTAATCCTTTTGCATTTTGAGATGCAAATTTATATTATTTAAATAATTATTTATTGAAATTAATATTATTTAAATAGTAGTTTTTATCCCATCCAATAAATATGGGGCATTTTCACTCTAACATATTTTCATGATAAGAAAATTATTACCTTTAAAAATACATATTTTAAATTAATATATTATTAATTTTGTTTTCAGATTAGGGAGAAAGTTTTATTACCCTAGTCCAGAACCGGTGCAAGTCTTATCAGGGAACAAAATATTGAAAACATAATAAATTACACTTTGCCCCTCTGAGGTTTCTTAATATTACAGAATAACCCCAAGGTTCTAAATATTACACTTTACGCCCATGTCTTAATTGAAGTTTGATTCACACGTAGAAAGACAATATTGCCCTCCTATTAGATATTAACCCATTCCTATTTAATTCATCTTATGATTATTTAAATTTTATAATTAAAAGGTCTCTTTTCATTTGATATCTACAAAGTGGTTTTATACCTTAATTTTACTGTGGGTATCTAAATTTAATTTAATTTTATTATGCCATTATTTTTTGACAAAAAAATTGTGCCAAAATATATGGTTTTTCTGGAGATCTATTTTTTTTTCCTTTTATTGAATTAATTTACAAATCTAAGAAACATTCAAATTCTTATAAAAATTTTCCGTACTAGATCTCATTAAGGGATTATGATTATCTTTTTAAGTTGATAACAATAACAACGTTGTGAAAATTTTCGAAGTCATTTTCTTTGGTTTAGGGGTATTTTTGATATTATAAGAGTTATTCATGGCAATCAATTAGACTTTAATTTGCCCCCAAACATTTTGGGTGTGAGTTGCAATGGACAACAAGCCTCATTTGATGTGCTCGAGAAAGAGGTGTGAATAAGTTGACTACAAGTTGGAAAAGCCAAATGACAAGTGGCGAATAAGTTACAATTTTGAACAATCAAAATGCATATGTAAGCAACTTTGAAGATAGACCTTCAATGCACCAAAGGTTTTGTTCACTAGTATTTTGTTTTCAAGTTTTGCCCATTGAATTGGCCTTTTGCCTCGGTAGTTTGACTCATTTGTTATTATTTTGTTTCTGTACGGAAATAGAAGTACCAAGTACATATGAGAGATACAAAATGAGTAAGTATCTTACAATACATTTTAATAGGAGATCGTTCACTTTCAATTTTGAACCATCAGATAATTTTAAGCTTATCAAACGATAATATTTTAAAATATGTAACATGTATCCAAAAATCCATGTCGGGACCATTAGTCTCTAGTTTTGTGATCTTTTGTACGAGATTATGCGTGCCACGTAAGTTATGTCGGAATTTTCTATTAGGTTTCTTTATCCACATAGATATTCAAATCAAACAGGATAATGTTATCTATAAATTTTGAAATTTTAATGAGATTTATCCTAAATATAGTACTATTTCGAACCACTTTTTTTAAAAGAATTATGGGCATCAACACAACTGAATTTTCTCATTTTGTATTAAATCCCATTCAAAATATGATCTGGTCGGAAATAAATAAATTTTGTATATTCATGTTTCCAAGAATTTTTATAGTATAATGGGTAATAACAAATCTAATTTTTTATTCATATTAAAGCTTATTGATGATATTTACGTAAAAAATAATTTGTGTCAAAAATTCATATTTTCTGACAAGACGTAAATTTTGAATTTTGCGTTAAGTCTTATTTTGAGAAGTAACCCTCAAGTATATTATGAGTAATAATTTTCGTAAACTTTGAATATTATATTAAATCTCATTTTTAATTAAAAGATACATTTTTGGGCTGATCTTAGAGGTAGGATCGAAATATTTAAGACCCTGTTTTGGCATTAATGATTGGGCCTTAGCCCAAGCGCAAAGCCCATACACTACTCAGGACCCAGCTCCGGCGCGGCGCGATTTCTTCCTCTCTCTCTCTCTCTCTCTCTCTCTCCCCGACGTCGGCGAGACCAGATTCCGGCCACCGTTCTGAGCAATTAAACCTCTCAAGGTTAGGGTTTCAGCCTTTTTTCTATTTTTCTTTTTAAAATGTTGTTTGATTTTATTTATTTAATTCTTTTGTTAATTAGAACTCAGTGGGAGTAGTTACAGTGGCATATGGTCAGTTTGAATAAATTCTCCTTTCTATTTATTTCATAATAATCTTAGGGCTTGTTTGGTTGCAGCGTTTAAGCTCAAGGTTTTCTTCTTAAAGTTGAAATGCATTTGGTGTTTTGGTCAAATAAGCTAGAACTTTTAAATGGGATGCAAACAGATTTTTCCTTGCACAGGAAAAAGCTAGTTTTTTTTTTTTTNNTGCAACCAAATGAACCATTTTATTGAGATTCTAATTGGGGCAAATGAAAATTGTTTCAATTTTGTTTTGAAAGACTGAATGCATATCCAGTGCAGAGTTTTTCCTTAATATTAGCGGAGCTTGGATGAACAACACATGTTTTGTGCATATATTGTGGGCCCCACTTGCATACGAGGACACATGTTTTGCACCTGTACACCGACGGAGGGAAACTTCACTTTAGATATTCATGAAACTTTAAAAAAGATGTTTTTTTTTTGGTATTATTTAAAAAAGTTTGGTATGCGGACAATCAGATGCTTGAAACCGTATAAGTGAAGGTAAAAATGGCCGAGTTTGAGAGCCGCAAAGTTCCTGTATTAAAAAAAAAGTGCAGTTTTGTGCTCTGAGTTACCTTGCCCATTTGTGTTTACTTGTACTTATCTCTGCAGATTATGGCAGCTACTACGTGTTCTAATGATCAGGTGGATGATGAAGAAGAGTATGTGCTGCTCGATTTGGATAGCGTACCATTAGCTCATGTCCCACCAAATGCACCATATGTATTATCAGTATGTTTCCTTCACATATGATTTTAATGAACTTTTGTCAAATATTTGGTTGATTGAAAGTGCAATAAGTATGATATTTATTTTTCCTTTGATTACTATTTTCTTGAACTCCGGCTTTTCGAGCATTGTACCCCTCTCCAAATTGATGTGTATCTAAAAAGTCAATTTGGTGATGAGGGCAATTTACGGTTGATATTTTCCAATGATATATTTGGCCATAAATCGTTAAACTTTGTATATTCACTTGTAATTTATAGCTTGATGATAAACAAAGCATTAAACCGAGTTTCCCGAGTTATGCTTTACCGTGAGTTGTTACATGTGAGGATCATTTGAAGTTTCTACATGAATGGACTGTTGAAGCATGGCCCTAATTCGGGAATGCGCCTTTTCAGTTTTACTTGCACTCCTGATTAGATTGTTTGGCCAAAGATTTCTGTAAAATGAGCTATATACGACGGCATTTCTTCTTGATAGTTTCTTCTCTGTTGGGGACGAGTTATAAGTTATAACTTAGCTGTTGGGTTTTTCAACTCTACCAATTAATGTAGTTTTGTTGCAGCTTGTGTATGCACAGTATATCATTGCAATAGTACAATTAAACGGTTGGAGTACATCAAAACCATTGTATAGTTGATGGTCTTATTTGTTTCACTTGAAATACTCTGTACAGTTTCTTAATTGATTTGTTTATTATTAGCAACTTAAGAATTGGAAATCTTTAGATGTTCTTCTGTCCCTCTTTTAGTTGCAGTATTTGTCATCTTATTCTGTGTGTTTAGATTCACATATATATCCTTGTTGAATGTAGGGTTTGGACACATTAAACCCAATTTTGATCATAGACAACAAATTGAAACTGGTGAGTTGACAACCTATTACAAAATTCTTGAGTCATATATTTTCTCTACTGCCCAGTTACAGACCATACTATTAAATTTGTGCTCTTTCTTTCCCCCAAAATGATAGCCTTTCGTGTTTTTTTTTTTAAATGAATTGAATGCTTTCTTGTATTTAAAATGCGTGATTATTTATGAAATATTTTGGCATTACCACATGTTTAGATCAATGACTTTCATTCTATTGTGAAGTTAAATACAACGATCTAGACTTGTTTGGCATTGAAATATCTCATTAGTTTGTGTAAGGAAATATACAATTCTGTTTGATTATTTGATTTATCATAGTTTAGTCCCCCGTTCCTTTCTTTATGTTAAATCTGGTGGTGTGAACTGTGTATTTTGTTCTATCTCAAATCACTGAATTGCATGACTTTCATATGCGAACACATTTATTCTCATTTTTATTTTTGTCACGTGATAGATTTTTGTCTTGTCAAATTGCAGATTGGAGAATATGAAGAAACAATTGGAACATGCTTTGTGTTCAGTGAAGGCGGTGAGTAATTGTGTTGTTCTATGCAAGAGTTTTAGTAGGGCCGCATTTGCTCTAGACGTTCCATATGCAACCATTTGTGTAACCGTGTTGGAAGAAATTAAACCATATCTTTATTCATGATGATATTTTCCCCATGTGATAAATGAGTTGTAGTGACATCCCATAATACTAACTCATTTTTTTTCGGTCTTTTCTTTTCCTTTTTTGGTGCAGATGCTGCCCCTGTAAGCGATGAAGAGCCTGGGACATCTGAACCTGCTAAAGAAGTGAAGCCAATTGCCAGTCTTCATAAGATCCTGAAGTTCAAATTACTGTCAGAAGATGCAACATAGAATTAGATTTCTTTGTTTAAGGACAATTGACCATGGATACACAAACTTGCTTGTTCATAGCTATCTTTTCCTTTTTGTTTTTTGGGAGAAATGTTGTATGTTCCATTTCGGAAACTATGGTTGTCTTTAGCTTACAATAGCCAATTGGCGTATAGATCATTATTGATGTTTTTTATACCTATATGGATTAAATGGCCCTTGTAATTAACTTGTTAATGTAAAAGAATAGAGATGAGGACTGGTACATCTCCGCTTTTGAAATTTGTGTGGAAAAAATGATCTCTTCATGGATCAAATATTTATTTACAATATCTGCAATCTTCAATGCATCTAGAGAACCTGTGAAATCATGATTTTTCTCTAGACAGATGGATTTATAACACTTTTGCAATACCAACTTTTAACGTAACTAAATGTGGCAGTACAATGTTTGATTGCAAAAATTGAAAGGCAATAAGCAAGTAAAAAGTCCAACGATGAAAGAACACAAAAGATAATGATCAGATGTCATGTTACGATGTGGAAGGAAATTACTCAGATCATTTCACTCAGCATACTTACAATACTGCAAAAAATCCAAAACCATTAAAAAAATGACAAGATCCAGTGAATTCTTCAATCAGCTCATCGTCAATATAACAAGCACCATAGCCTAGGAAGAACTCTCGTGTACACGCACAAAAGCACATGAAAATGTGGATTCCACAGACACTCTATCTGAGGCGGATATGTATTCGAGCTATTGTTCAGGTAAGTATTTCCAATATAAGATTCTCAAAGAGCGGACCAACTACTGCTCTGCAATTTTGTCCCTCAGATATTTCAAAACACCTTTGGTCCCGCGGTCCAGGATTGCTCTACGAATGCTGCTAAACATATTAATATCCATAAACAAATTATAGAAGCACCAAGGCAATAATGAGTAAACTGCTGTGTACTCTTGTACGTTTTACTTTGAAAATAGTATCACATCAATTAACAAGAATGACTTTTAATCAGCTTACACTCGGATTCAGTTTTACCAATATCAGATTTTCAAAGACGTGGAAACTAAAGAGAGAGAGGAAGTACCTTCTCAAAGGATTTCCATCGAGTCTTAACACCTGCAGGCTGGGTTCAAGCAAACCCTGCAATAAAAGTTACCGGCTAACAGGAATGTATGGAAACAAATACGAGACACCCATTCTACCGAAATTTTTTATAGATTCTACATACACGTCATCAACCTAACAGTTTGTTTAATTAGCAATTTAAAAACTGGTATAAAGGATAATGTGAAATCCTTCGTCAATAAGAGTTCACAATTTCATTACTACCGAGGGCAAGATGCTGCAATTTTTTTTTTTCAGAAACTTCTGTTAAGCTCTTCAAGTCCAGCAAATCGGACTTCCTCGTTTGTTAGAGCTCCAACTATCATACATTGCTTCCTTACTTGAATTTGTTGCATCCTTTAGAGTTGTAAGATTTTTAAAACCCTGCAAAACGATAATACAATACACCAGGAATAAATGAGATCCTTAAATGTAGTTTAGAACCAAATAGGCGCTGTAAATTTTTAAAGCTCTACATACAGCTTATCAAAGGACAAGGACAAACTTTTGCAAGAACAAGGCACAGCTATACTACCAAAGGATATCTCCATTGCAATAACACCATTCGTATATTGAATACATAGAAAACTTAGCAAAGGTTTTTCAATGCACGTGTATTAACCCACCACATTAGCATAGGGAAAGATCAAATGAACATACAGCTACTGACATAATCTAGGTAAAGTGTCCTGCAAGCAAAAAAAAAAAAAAGGATTTTTATGAGATACAAACTTACCTCTGGAATTAACTGAAGAGAATTTTGACTCAGATCGAGAATCCGTATCTTTTGTAGTCTCAATAAATCTGATGGTACTTCAGATATATTCATCCTTCTGCTCCCCAAATTAAAGAAAGTAAAATGCAAATAGCACGGGGTTGAAGAAGTTAATTGGGCATAGAGATTAACAAAACACTAACACACAATACCTGAGATGAAGCTCCTCCAACTACAACAAAATAGAAAATAATGGATGGGCCTGTAAGCAACTTGCATTGCCACTCAGATCCAAAATCTGGAGATTCAAAACAGCTTGAAATCCATCTGTTGGGATCTGGAAACAACAAAAACTAGTTGGAAGTATCACACAACAAACTCTTATGAAAAAAGGACCTAGAAGACACAAACATGACTAATTTGAACCCTCCAATTTCACTTTGACGCATGCTAAAGAGAAAAGGTCACAATGAAGCTCAAACTGATTTAGTCCATCACCTCCCAAGCTTTCTTGCTCATACGGTCATATTACATATTTGGATTTTCGTTATACATGCATCTGTGTGATAAACTATATAGAGATAAAAAACAGAGCAAGGGTTTAACTAAGCAGCCACTCACCTCCAAACTTTCTTGCTCATATTAACATATTTTAATTTTCATTATACATGCAAGTGTGTGATAAACTATATACAGATAAAATACAGAGCAAGGGTTTAACCAAGTAGAAAGATGCATCTTCCACTACACTTCGTATTTGGACAGAAGCTGTTTGTTTCAGTTTGATGGTTTTATCACTAATGATTAAGATGTTTTCTAAAATAAATATTTTTCAGTTGGGGAAAAGTCTATAAACCTTACTCGTAAAATAATTCAAGGAATAACTGAATTAAGTATAGCAGATGAGAAATACACTGAAAACCAAAATAAGGCAGCATTATTTAAGGATAAGTTTACATTAGGTAATACAGATTCACAATAGAGTTACCTGTTGCAGAGGATTATTATCCAGCTTCAAGCATGAAAGCTTGGAAAGTGACCTTAAAACCGCAGTGGGCCATACTTTAATCTTGTTCTTGGATAAGATCAAAGCCTGCATAAGTCATTAGTATCAATGTAAGTGGCAGTAAAATTGTAAATTCCATCAACCTTGATGTCTGAATTTCAGAATATCACTACCAGAACCTAAATATTCAAACATTAGTGAAGTCAATATATGACACCAAAATGATCAAGAAAGGGATCCTGAAACAAAGCTTAAATGCATGAAAAAGATGATAAGTCCCCATCAAGTAGGATTCATAAAAATCTGCAAGACAACAGCGTGAATTTCTCCAGATATAACACCAAATTATACTAAATGGTATAAATTTGTATGAGTGTTGGGTTGTTATTCATGCATTAATGCAGAAAGTATTCTGCAACAAAACTGACACCCTGCAAGTACTGCAAATAAATCTACTATCTACACTTGTAACAGCATGAGACATCAAACCTAGCTAATCCGGTACTACATTACTTCATACAATCCATAATAACACTAAAATCGTGGAATCAGCTTCAGGGAGCAATTCTGCACCATCACTAGCTCCAGAAGAGAGTTAAATCATTGAAAGAAAATGCAAAGAAAAATGTGCTCCCAACAAGTTTTACAGTAGATGCACACAAGTACCTCAAGGGAATGACACGAGGAAAGTTCCGCAGGTAACACTTCGATTGAATTTTTGGACAGATCGAGCTTTGTAACTCCACTTGATTCCCATGCTTCTGATGGAACAACACTCAAATCAAGTCCAGCTACAGAGAGCTCCTGAAGATCAAGATGGACTCTCAGACAAAATAAATACATAGAAGGTAAATATCAAAACTAAGATACAAAATCACAATGTTGCATCAAACTCAGTTGTAGTAAGAGGAATAGGAAGAGAAATCAAGATGAAATATTTTTAAAAGTAACCGAGTAGGAAACATTTTACAGCAAAACATTTGGAATGATAATTGACTTTAAACATAATAAAATACACAAGTCATTGCCCAGAAGGCCATAAAAAACTTAGAAACATGAATTTTGACAACAGAACGTACTTTAGGGAAAATCTCATTTCGAATGAGATTTTACTCATAGCATAAGAACTATGTTTGTTATTGCCCATTATCAGCTTCAAAACACTTCAAAGATGAATTTTAAAATAAAATGCATTTTAGGGATATCTCATTTCAAATGAATTTTAAAATAAGATATATTTT
>MKEJ01073313.1:0-13343 GCA_001753735.1 Embelia ribes | reverse complement strand
AATTCCCGCATGACATTTGTGTTCAATTATAGATCATCTAGCTACAAACACCCTTCTAATTTTTTAACTGTAAAATTTTTAATGTGAAATCTTTCATTTGTACTTTTTTAGTGTATTTTTTCTTTTACGGAGTTTCAACACTCTCATTATAAATTTTATACTGATTTACTCTGGTTCCGACCTAACATTTTGGGCATGCAGAAGGCAATAGAGAACGGAGCGATGTCCGTAAGTGCTCCGGAGGAGAAGAAGTGGGGCCAGAAAGTTGGGTACGTACGTGATATCGATGGGATCGTGGTGAGGATGGGTAGCTATGTCGGGAAACCCAAGTTTTCCTGATTAATTGTTTCGGCTTTTATGGGATTCTTGTTTGCAAATGGCTTCTATGCTATTGTTTCCTTGTTTTGTTTTTACCTTTTTATTTTGAAATCTAGTTGAAGTGGAAATAATATATGCTTGCTCTCTAGCCATAAAATCAATTTAGTTTCAGTTTTTTAGGGCGGATGTTCGAATTATTATTATTATTATTTCGTGGCTTACCTGATTGGTGTCAATTTCTCTAGATCTAGAATGGTCTTCAAACGAGCGATGATAAAGGCTGATAATACTTTTATATTTAAGCAAATGTGTTTTTGAATTTTTTTATGTCTTTCAATAATAATAATAATAAAAAACGTTTCATTAGATTTGAAAACCTAAAAAGTATAGGCGAAAAAATAAGTTCAAGCCCAATTTTGGGGAAAGACACTCCATGCGTACTTGTTGCTTTGTGAAATATTTGTTCTTTCAGTATTTTTTTCAAAAACATTAATTAAATAAAATTTGACCATTTTACTACATTAAGTAAAGAAATATTTGGACAATACCAGGGGATAATTAAAAGTAAATATATCACATTGTAATAAAGAAATATATGAATTTTGCATATAAAAAATAAGTTTTTTTAGGACTTGAAATAAGAAAATTGGACAAAAATAAATATTGAGATGGGTGAGTTAAATTCTATTAAATATTATAATATAGGTCACTTTGGTTTCAAATATGTTGAAAATTGACGCATTAAAAATTGAGTTTTTTTGGATTTACTCTCAGAGAAAGTTATCTTTCTAAAGATGAATATTAAAAGCTAGCATCTTACAAGTTTTCAAATTTTGAAAATCATTAAAAATTAAAAATCAGATGCTCACGAGGTATGATGACACTGGGTGTCTTGACTAGTGTGTGTGTCTTGAGAAGTGATCACTCACACTCGCATAAAGGTACATTTTATCCGAATGCATTAGTTCATTATCATTTATGAATATGCTTTAATGTTGCAATTTAAAGACAACGCAACCTCTCATCAGTAGAGCGGGTAAATAAAGCAGTATCAAATTTATTATTTGCTAAAAATATCCTTTCATCTTTTCATAAATTCCAAATATGTTCAAACAAAGTTCTTATTCAAATGGTTGGTATCAGAGCAAAAATGTCAACTTGTTGATGCAGTTATCTACACTTTCTCTCTCTTCAATAATTGATCAAGATTTGTGTGCATTACTTTTCTCCTCTGTTGAGTGATTGATTTAAAATTCGAGTCCATGCGGAGTTTTGGAGTTATAATAGACAATGGGAAGTTTCGGGAATGCTTTTGGGCGAAACAAAAATAAAATTGAAGTTTGGTGCTCGAAACAACAATTTTCGATCGATCACTGGAGGCTTTTATGATCGATCAGAATTCTGATTAATCGAAAAGGACTTTATGATCAATTGGTTAGATCTGGTCAAAGTCGGTTTATTATATTTGATTCTGAATTTGATGGAGATTTATTTTCTATTTGAATTAAAAGACTCTTGTGACTATATAAACATACATAGAACTTGTTTATATGTATGACATATAAAAGAGACTCATAAAGGGGTTATTTTGTTAGGGGATCTCCCCATGGGGAATGTTTTCTTTATGGGTTCAGGGGTATCTTGTTGGTGCTCATCTGGTGGGAAGTTGTCCCATATTCATGAGATGGTGTTCTTATGGGAGAGGCCTGTGGGGGATTTCTCTTAACCTCTTGTCCCCTGAACCTTTAAGATAGGTATGTATTAGCGCTACTACAAGAGAAATTCTTAAATGTTTTGGTTAGTAAAAATTTTACTGAGGTGAACAGTGGTTCCAATGAAGACGTTCTTGAGTAAGAGAAATTCTCTTGGGTCAAAATTCCTCGGGTATTAGGTGGTTTCAAACAGCGTTGAATTGGGAAATTCTTCGCGGTATAGTATGGGGGTTTACTTATTCATTATAATTGCATTTATATTATAATGGAGTAAATAGTCGAAGATGTAGTCCTAGAGATTGGGTGTAATACCTTAAAATTTGTACATGTAATCAATCAATCGACATATACTAAGAATCAATCGACTGAAGAATCAGTCAACGGATATACAGAAATAGTTGACTGACTAAGGTTGGTGATGAAACTTCTTAGAAAAGTTACACGTGATAGAAATACATATATACACATATACATACACACCATACTTGGTGTGTGTGCTAAAAAAATCAAGAGAAGAGAGAGAAGGAGGGAAGGGGGGAGAAAGAAAGAAAAAGAAGAAAGGAAGAGAAAGACAGAGAAATAAGGTTCATGAGTGCATTCGGTCGCATTTACACCTCGTGTGACATATGTATTCTTCATGTCTCTCAATCTCACTTTCAAAATTTAATGAATAAGTGTTTTAACTCGAGAACGAGTTTAATTATGACGTGTTATCGACTTTTCGAAAAGAAAAAGTGAGTTTGGTCCGTCCTCGACTCTGATTTCAAATTATTACGTGATGTGAACATGGCCGATAAACTTAGAAATAATTATGCTGGCCTTATTAGCGATGAAAATCGGATTTTTGTAACTAAAAACTTGAACTGTCTTCAATTCCTTCTGAAGTAGTCAACTGTTATGAAGAAATAGTAGGCTAATTCAGATAGTTGACTAATGTAAGTAATAAGTCAATAGAATTTCCCTGATTTGAGAAAAATTGAGTTATGTGTTCAAATGTTTCAGTAATAACCACTTCTCAAAACCAAAAATCACCAAATCTAGATAACATCTTGCCAACTCAATTTGGTATGTGAAAGGAAGTAAGGTTAAAGCTTGAAAGTCGTGACGTCGAATTAGGTATGAGTTAGTTACGGGTAGTAGCCCTTAGAACAAGTATTGCATGCAGTTATATACTTTTGTAAGATGAATATATGTTACATATTTTTCATGGTTACGGGAAATATGTTGAGAAATAAATCTATGTGTTATATGTGCAATTTGAGAAGATATGTTGAGAAAGAGATCTGTGTTATATGTGCAATTTGAGAAGACATGTTGTGAAAGAAATCTTTGTGTTTCATGTAAAATCTGAGAAGATGTGATTGAGAAGTATATGTGAAAATTATGATTGAAGAGAATGTGTATTGTGTTTGTTTTAATTTATAACATTAGTTGGGAAACATAATGTGGCTATAATCCATAGAATTTGAAGTTTTGGCCAGGAGAGGCATTCTAAGAATTTGAAAGCTTTGAAAGTTTTGAGAAATATAATGATGAGAATTAGGGATTATAGTGCTTCTTCAGGAGGGGGTTAGGACATGTTTCTCCCCTGTGTGTTTAAGATTTCGGTTGGGTCACATGCATGGCTCTAGATGTGAAAGGGTATCTACTTAAATCTTTATGCATAAAGTCTCGGGGTACGTATTCTCGAGTTTTGTATATTTCTCAGTATAATATTACTCCTAGGATATCTGTGTGTGTGTATGTTTGTTTGTGGGGACTTTGAGAGTATGATTACTGAAGATTTCGATGTTGTAATGAAGATATGGTTGGTTAATTGTTTTCATGCATTAGTTATCGTTTTCAATACTGCTCTGGCATATCAAGAGCAAGTGGAAGTAAGCATGTAGGAGTATGGATGAAGGAGTTTGGTGATGGCAGCTTCCCCTCATAGTATAAGATGTTTGTGTAATTTTGGTAATAGTGTACATATAATATGAAACTAGATGTTTATAATTAACTCGGCCAACTTCTCTTAATGTTTTGAAATGATGAGGCCCTGTATTTTAAAGATAACTTTATGTTTGGAATAAATAAGTACTTTAAATTAAGCATAAGTCTTTACGTGTTGCATGTGGTCAACATATGTTCGTAGTTTTTGCTTTAGCCACGTGTTAAAATTTTATAATATTTTATTTCAAATATCACGTGCATGGGGCCCTCGAGTCCCGTAGGTGTGATAGTAAGTGAACCTCGTTAAAAAACATCATGGTATTCTTTATTTATTTGTGCACATGTGATTTATAGTTTGCTTGTTTTCATTTTGATTATACACATCTACATATTCTTCTGTGTTATGATCTGGGGAGGGATTAATTGATTTTACCCTAAGTATCTAGGGGCCAATTGATCTCCTAACAAGTGGTATCAGAGTTATGGTTGCTTGCTTGTGAATGATAGCCATTGAAACGAATCGATCAAGTATGGAGAAATTCGTGCTTTTGGGTTTCTTTATTTTTTTGAAGAAGATGAAGACACACGGGCACTTCTAGCATAAAAGGTTCAGTTGGAATCATTGGAACTTTCTTGGATACGGGGTACTCACTAAGTATTTTGAATAGGGCACAAGTCAATCAAGAGTGAGTTCGGTTGGCATGGGTAACTACATGGTTGGTGGCAATATAGTTGTGATGAAAGAATAGTAAAGCTCAAGATGGACGTAAGGTGTACCTGAAAAAACAAGGGAGTAGAGCATGACCCGATTTTCTTTGGGCTAGTGCAATTCTCTTAAGGTACTATTTGGTAGTTAAGGTGGACCTTGCGGGGAGACGCTAAAGAATGGAGTAGAGATTCTTGAAGGCTGTGAAGATCGAGTTTGGATCATTTACAAGTTGCAATAACCCAACAATTGAATGTGCTGTGGATAGATTTTTTTTTGCAAGTGGAGCTGTTTTTGCTCATATTTCTTCTCTATTGTTATTGGTGTTATCTTCGGAGTCGCATGTTTCATGGCAAGGCAGTCAGAGTCATGAGTGGCAAGGCAGTTGGATTATTGTCAGAGTCGTAGGGCAATGTTGTCGGAGTTATGGGTGTTCTTTAGCAAGGCAGATGGGATCTAACTTCGGAGTCGAATACGTTCATTGGTTATTGAGAGACGCCAAGATGAATTGGTGTCATGGTTAGCCCCGAGTGATAATGTGGTCATGGCGACAAAGTTGTGGCTATGAGATAGACTTTTGCGTGGTTCGATAGGAGACTTGTTCGATAAATTCTTGGCGATTAAGTCAAGTGTCACATGGTGATTGTGTGGGAATAAAGCCGACATTGGGATCTCTCGGTAAAGAGAGATGGTCATCTCTTGGTCGTAGAGGTGATGACAAGAGGATCTAATTCAAGGTGGAGTCATGGCACGTGGTTGACACGATTCTTTGATAGTGGTGCTTATTTGGTTTCTCAAATATTTTCATCAAAGGTAAAGAAATTGTTGAGAGATTAACTCAAAATCCGAGTACATGCTGAGTTTTTGAGTTAGAATTGATAACGAGAAGCCTCAAGAATGCTTTTGAGTGAAATGGAAATCAAATTGAAATCTGGTGCTCAAAACAACAATTTCCAATCGATCACTGCTAGCTTTTATGATCGATCGATCAAATCTGGTCAAAGTCAGCTTATTATGTTTGACTCGGGATTTGACAAAAATTTATTTCCTACTGGAATTAAAAGACTCTTGTGACTATATGAACATACCTAGGGTTGTTTATATGTATGAGAGGCAAGAGATGCTCATAAAGGGGTTACTTTGTGAGGGGATCTCTCTATGGACGGTGTTTTCCCTATGGATTGATAAGTATCTTGTTGGTGCTCATCGAATGGGAGGTTGTCCCATATTTATGAGATGATATTCTCATGGGAGAGGTTTACAGGGGATTTCTTATAACCTCGTTCCCTTAATCTTTAAGATAGGTGTGTAGGAAATGCTAGACTTCTTGGCCGGTAAAATTTTTACTGAGGTGGTGAGTGGTTCCAATGAAAATGTTATTTGGTAAGGGAAATTCTCTTGGATCAAAATTCCTCGGGTGTTAGGTGATTTCACACAACGTTGAATTGAGAGATTTTTCACGGTATCATGTGGGGGGTTATTTTTTTATTGTACTTGTATTCATATTATAATAGATAAATAACCGAGCACATAACCCTAAAAAGTGGGTGAATCTCTTTAAAAAACTTCTTGGTGTTCTTTATTTTTTCTTGTACATGTGATTGTTATTTGTTTGTTTCCGTTTTTGTTATGCACATCTATATATTATTCCATATTATGGCCTTGAGAGGGATTAATTGATTGTACCCTAAGTGGCTAGGGAACGATTTATCTTCTAACATCCTCTTTCGTTCTTTTATTCTTTTCCTTCATACAACCATCCTATTGATTGTAGATTTCTTTAATGCGAGAAATCGAATTGCTTATAATTTTTCAACTATTTTAAGGGGTTTATCTTACAACTTTCGTTTAAATTGCATACACGATGCGTGTGTCACGGTGATTAGTGAAATATTAAGAGACTAATCCTTTGGATATATTGGAACTTGGCCTCATAAGCCATAACAATGATAATTAGTACACCACTTTACAAGTAAGTAAACACATTTCCTAAACATATTTTGCACAGTTCTACTAACCGCAAATATGCATAAACTTAAATGGGAGACGAGGGTTAAGATTGTATCCTGTCATCCTCATCATATAAGCAAATATTGGGTATTTTTTTTATTTTTTAATAAAAGCATTTACAAGATGAGATTCAATAAATTATATTTTCTTCGTTCACAAATAATAGTAGACTTAATTTTTGTTTGAATATCAAAAAATGATTGTACACGATATCTTTTTGACATAATAACATGTGTCATTTTATTTATATTAGCTCTTTGCAGTTATTATAGACAAACGAGGATATTCTAGGGATAAATTTTGTAATTCATATATTAAAAAGATGCTTGCATAAAATTGTGTGCCTAATCAAATAAAATTATTATTTATGAATGGAGTAACGATCACAGCAATATCTTCTTGCTTGGAAATAAAAAAAACATACATATGTTTTAAACTATATTCAATAAAGAATATTATTTGTACAAAATATATAAAATACAATCTGGACTATTTTATCATTATAATTTAATAAATTTTGTTATATTCATATTTTTAGAAATATAAAAAAGATATTTCAACAGTTCCATTTTAATAATATTACTTTTTGTTTTCACAAGGATTAAGAAATATTAATTAATATTACTTAAATCTAAATTATTTTTATTATCTTTTTTAATATATCTCTTATTAATGCTACCCATTTTTTACAACTCAACATAAATTTAGTAATTGAATAAATACGGATATTTTGGTAAAGTGATTTTAACTTCACCCATATAAAAGAAATTGTACTATATATTAAAATGGTTAAAAAAAGAGCATAAGATTATTAAAACGAGATGACAAGAATTCTACTATTTAACGTTGGCAAACATGAAGAAAACTACCGGATGTATAACTGAATACAAGATAAACATGCGAAGAAGGGATTTGCTCTCGATAGAAGATTATTTTTTTCTTGTAATATAAAAGAATTTTTTTGTATGTAATTACTGTATTTTAAGGACAAAATTATTATAAATTGAAAACAACTTACGATAATTAATTTTAATATAAAAAAAATAAACTAAAAATATTGATAATAAGTTGTCCTTAAATTATAGTAATATTTTTTCAAAATATAGTAATTCACATACAATACATGAAAACAAATTCCCATATGGCTTCCGTTAGGGAGAAAGTTCACAAAAATCTCGTTTTTTGGTTTCTTCCCATTTTTTTTTTTAATTTTTTAAATTTTTTAATTTTTTTAACTTTGGTCTGCAATTATTTGCAGCTACAATAATTCAATTCAAATATATGTCTGCCAGTGGCTTGGAGCCTGAAAGATTCCCTGAGCCAAGCCTTTTCTTTTCCCGCGTGTTACTCAGTAGGCGTGCAAAGCGCACCCTACTTGGTTTTTAACTCAATTTCTTTACTTAATTCACAATTTTTAAATTATATTTATCTATTGACCTAAAAAATTTAAAAGTTTTAACTAGAATGTATTCAACGTAAAGCGATTCCAACCCTTAGTTAGAATGGAGCTTAAGTTTTCATTGAAAAAAAGGGCAAACAAAGCATCAAAGTTGGTTTATAATCTAGGACTATCTGTCCGAAACACTAAATACCCATTTTTGTTCTTTTTTATTTTTTTAACCTTTATATAATTGATTTTCTCAACCTTAATAAACATATATATCAAACAAAAAGCAATATGAAAATATTTCAATTATCTTTCACATAATGATTAAGCTTGAGCTTAAGTGAGAAAAGTGATGAAATGTCTATCCTTAATGAGGAATCGATGGTCTGGTAATACTTCTTTCAATTTGCAGAGTAAGAAGACCAATCCAAATCATGGTGTTAATAAAATCATAAACTTAAATGATTACAAATGGGATACACACTTTTATTGGCTAAACTTCTAATGGTTATCTTAAAGGCATTGTTATACTTTTGGACGTCACAAAATAAAATACGAAATAACAAATAACGACTAATATGAGAATTGTAATATATTCGGATTGTCTGTCTCGGCCTGATCTTGTGATTCATCATTCGATCCCTCTTGGAAGCAACCTTAACCTCAATGTTGAAAATATGAAACCCATAGTACTCGAGCATGTAACTTTCCTCGGTCAGGTGGAGTACCGACGAAACTTCTCCAACCCCTTAAAATCGAAGCTTGTAACCTCGCCCAAACAATCGCTTCTGTAATTCAAATTTTGTTCATCATCACCACAAATATTTTCTTGAAAAACTTCTGGCAATTGGGCATCACAAAATTCAAATAATGAAATAAAATTAAACGTCCAATTTATGCTTCAACGAAATAAATTCAACACGTATAAATTTTTATTACCCATATCATTCCAATAACAATGAATAAAATTTGTAAACATCTCACCAAATTTTTTTGTCGAATTAGCCATTATAACATGCCCTTAATTGTTTAAAATCCTATTCTTATCTATATTTATCCCTTTTTTTTTTTGTCTATTCATAACGGATTGTTCATTGAAAATAAAAAGAATAGTGGAAGCTTCTAACGTTGTTTTTTCCCTTAAAAATAATAAGCTATCAGCTAAGCACAACCCACCATTTTGAAGTACCTCAACATCATCTGGAGGAAGGCCTCTCAGCCACGCCGATTTAAGCAAAATCACATATTTTTCCGCCATGTTAGAGGCCTGATAAGAAGTCTCAAAATCCACATTTTCAGTTTGGCTAAATGCTAGATTGCACTTGAATTTTAATACCAAAAAGCCTGAATCCGAAGTATTGTCAAAAGGTAAATCCGGAATAAACGTCCAATCCAAATCTTTTCCCACATATCTTTCTTCTCTCCTTTTTGGATAAATCATTGAGCTGCTTGGGAAAATACACGAGACCTTTTTTTGAGTCTCTTTTTCATTTTCATTTATGCCCAGGATGTATTCTTCAGTTATCTGGGTAGTTATTTTGGTGGTGACGGCTATGGCGGTGAAGGTGGTGCTCAACTAAGATTTGTATAGAAATCAATGTAACTTGTTTATGTAGTTTCCGAAAGTAGCTTGTGAGTCACCTAATGGATTTCTCCAACCATTCAAAGGGGGATCATCACAATCATCCATCTCTGAAGAAAGAAGTTAAGCCAACTCACATCGCTCGACGTTGAACATGGTTCGCCAACAAGTCCGAATGGATCGAGCTGCTCTGATACCATTAATGAAACACATATCCTTGACAAGGGATTAGTGGCTTGGTGATACCGCTATCAATTTACAGTATGAGAAAATCAACCCAACTCATGATGTTGAGAAAACCCCAAGGTTAAGTGCTAAAGAGAAAATCCCAAGGTTAATGCTTAACTCTGTATTTCAATGCATAATCAAATACAAATGGGGTATAAACTTTTATAGGCTAAGCTTGTAACGTGTTGATCTTAAGCTTATTTATTTTGATGAACCAAACTAATAATTATTATATTAAGAATTTTCATAATGCTTATGTTATTATTTTTAGAGCAAATATGTATATTGTGTTTGTTTGTGAACAGTGGTTATAATGTTTGTTTGTGACATTGATCATGTTATTGTTCTATCGCTGATGTTCATGTGAGTATTTCTTGTATATACGTTTAAAAGTTACAATATGTTAGTATCAATTCCTATAAAAGATATAAATTAAAGTTTATCACATTACTCGACATAAAAACTAAGACTGCACGTTGCAATTAGAACATAAAAATGTTTCTTCTAAGGAAATCATGGTTATTAAACGAAATTAAAAAAATCTAACACAAACACTGGTTAGGAAACCATTTCTTAGCAGAGAACAACTGACAAAGAGAGCATCATATTGCATTATGCTACAAATACCAAACAACTTGTTTCGTAAATATTCTTAAACAATACAAACTCAAACCCTAGTGCTTCCCAGTACCTATTGTTGGTATGCTATCCACACCTTGTTGTTGGTGAATGTCATGATTCACGTTGTTATTTTGGCATGAATCACACCAAATTGAGGCTATAAAAGGGTGAGCTTTGTTGCAACTTAATGTACACTAAAGCACCAACAAAAACCAGATTAAAAGTTATGTGGGAGAGCATTATTTGCTATATGAGAGTTGTGAGGTGAGTAATAAAATTGTATGAGTATTTTTGTACCCCTCTTTGAGTGATTTATAATAAATTTAAACCCTTCTCCGTGGATGTAAGCACAATTGACCAAACCACGTTAAAATTGGTGGTGTTATTTTTAGTTGTCTGATTTTTATACCCAATATATCTCTCTATTAACAAATGCAGATATGCCATACTTTAATTTACAGTATGTAGAATCTAGTTAAACATATCATGCTATATGTACTCGAGAAAGAAAAACAATTCCATGGAAAAGACAATGTAACATAGCTTATTCTTTCCATTTAGGTAAAGCTAGGGTTAGAATAATAATAACTCAATAAGTAATAATTCGGATATCGCCCACTGTAGTAGAAAAATACACAAAGTATCCTTTTTTTTTTTAAAGTTTCATTATTATTAACTCTAAAAAAATTACAATAATATATAATGCGACATCTGTCCAGTCAATACTACAATGCTCCAAAATGAGCTACAATACAACTAGACTAGCACGAATTACATAGTCAATGAATACACAAAGCTAGACTAGAAATACACTACAAAACACAAACTAATCTGATACATAAATAAATAAACATCTAAAACCACATAACAAGCTAGAAATACACAAAAACATCTAGTAAGTCGAACCAACCAAGTTGCACCTTAAATAAACCTTAAACACAAATACTATTCCCAGATAAGAATCATTGTATCCACTGCCAATGATCATAAAACTTACTAAGATAATTGATAGTTTATCATATCCAGCATCCACTACTCAACATTCAAACCCAATCACGTAAAATGACAATAAGCCCAACACTAAACTATTTACGCCGGATAAAAAAAGGAAATTTGAAGCATCACACAAAAAAATTCCTGGTTAGCAAGTGTTAGATTCGTGAAACCCCTAATCGAAAAATAACGTAGAATGACAATAAATCCAAACACTAAACTATCTACGCCGGCCAATAGAACGAAGGTGGGTTCACTAGATATGTTGCAGCTGTCAATTCGCATCTCAGTATAGCGTGGATATAAAATGAGAAATATAGTCAGAACGGAGCAGCTTGTTGGTACCAAAACTTGCCAACCAAAATTTCGAGAAAGAGGGAGAGGGGTTTGGTTCCCACCGCCCACCTTCTTTACCAATTGCCGATGATACGGGGGCATCCACAAACATTGACAAGGAGGCAACATAACACAGCCGACCTATCGACAACATTTAAGATCACCATTTTGCATCGGTTAAGGGTAGATTAGACCAGGCCTGAACTAGTAGGATCGGCACTAGCTCGACTAAAACTCGCGTCCGGGTTGGCTGGATCGAGCTTTGGCAGGTCCGATCTGGCCAAAGGATGTTGAATGGCAAACTGGGGGGTTGAGTTGAGGCGAAGAGGAATGCCGGGGACCTAGCCCAACCCGAAATACTCTCAATTATAACCGAGTTGGCTGAACTGGGCTAGGATTGGGGTGGAGCTCTATTTCTATCTCCCTCTCTCTATGATTAGTATATAAATTTGTATAAATAAGATTGTTAGCCTTGCCTAATAACGTATTATATTTAATATTCAATGCATATTCTGCACTTAATTATGGTATTACGGTTTTTCGTATTCATTTCAAGAAATTAATATCAAATTGGCCAAAATAGCCAATTCGGGAAAGGCTCAGAAATAGCATTGAAGAAAAGGGCTAACAATTCTTGTTTGTGCCACAATTCTCTCATAACCAAACCTTTTATTCTTGAACTTAATCCTAATCAAATTCTTGCCATCCTAACTAGGAGAACCAATTCTCATAAGTCTAAACACTCAACATAGGGTGATGATTAGGGAGATGAGAAAGTTGGTAAGCTTATCCAACTTCGCACTCAACCTCCATTCTTGTTTTATTAGTCACCAACTAAGCTCCAACTTTGGTTCAAATTTTGGCTAAAAGAAGGCATAAACTACTTGTGACTAAGGTGGGAGGGATAATTGAGTTAGAATTATGGCCAAATAGGTACTCAGCCTCAAAGAGAAAAAAAGGATTTTGGTCTTGAAGAAAAGGCACTTTTCACTTACCATTCTTCTTCTTCTTCTTCTTCTTCTTCTCTCTCTATTTTATTACTAGAAATTTCTTCTTCTTCTTCTTCTTCTTCTTCTTCTTCTTTATTTTATTTTATTTTTATTGTTGATCTTGGTGAAAGAAGAAAGTGAAGATCATATCTAGCTTTTGAAGAGATTTCATTTCTGCAAAGCTGTAAATTTTTCATCTCGCTTAGCAAGGGTTGTAAGTCTCACTTTATTATTGACCAAGCTACTTCAATCTCAAGTTTAATTGTTGTTATAATTAATTTCAATCTTTTATATAACTTTTGTTCATGTTAGTAATAATTTTTAGTATAATAGTTGTGTAGGATAATTGTAAGTTTGTATTAGTTGTTGATAAAGTTAACTGTTATGTCTTCATTTTTATGATTTACTTTCCATGTTTGTATGTTGAATCTTAATATGCTAGGCTAGTCTTATTCTTGACTCGGGGATGAAAATAGGTCCCTAATTGATGAGATTGATTTTCATAAAACTTAATCTGAAAAATTGAATT
>MKEJ01073306.1:0-15107 GCA_001753735.1 Embelia ribes | reverse complement strand
AGGAGAAGAATAGAGATGTAATATTCATTTGGAACCAATATCAAGGTGTTCCGCCATTTAAAAAAAAAAGAAAAGGAAAAAAAAAAAAAAGGGAACCATGTGTTGTTCTTTTAGCACCTCTCTTCACTAAGGCGAGCACTTGATGACGTGTGCTAGCGCCCTAGAGCCTTTAACAACACTGTAAAGTCATATATTGGAATGCTATAGTATTAAGAAAGGTATGTTTCCTTTAAGAGACTGAACATACCTTTCTCTTGTAACTGCCCCTTCATATATATGTTACCATTAAGGTTGCCATTCCTTTCCAAGCCTTACGTCTTTTGAAAATGAGAATTCATTAAATACAAAGTATGCCATGAACGCAAATAGGGTTAATGTACCCAATTAATTTTTTATCTTCATCGTCTTTCTTTCGACAAGTAACGTGCCTATTTTGGAGTTGAGGTGTGAAACAAAACAAGGGATTAACCTAGAAGGAGTCGGTTGTGACTGGAATCTTATGACAAATTACTAAGTCACATGATGAATCTCCAAAACAAATCGCAAACAAAATTCGACGTCTAGGTTCATGAACGGTATAAAGTCCCAAATAATGCGTCGGATGATATCAGGTCAATATTTACTTTGTCCTTCTCATTTAATAAACAGAAAAGGAAAAGGCTGAGCACAGAACATGTACTACAGGAGAATATGAAGACATAGTCAGGCAATTAAGATTTAAGCCATAAAACATGGAAAGTCATCATGAAAGCATAGATTCCCATTTGTTTGATCTACGTGAGACAACATTTTAATTTCTTACTAGACCGAAATATGTATATAGATTATTAACTAAATTTCGATAGGCAGTAAAGCCAAAGCCATCGCACTACAACTTCACACACCAAAGGAGAAGGCGCTTTTTTTAGATCGTTAATCAGCTTTGTCTATGATCAAATAAAGCTCATTATACACTTTCCGTCTATTTCACATCCTTTCTATAGCTTTCAAAATATTCACATAACTTATAGCTTTCTTAAAATAATTCCAATCCCATGTTCAGCCTTTCGGAACTATATCATATCCTAACTCTAAAAAGATTTTCCCTGGACCGCTTTCAAAGAAGAGGGAAATGGTGCTAGAAACGAGTCTATTAAATAAGTTCCAAGACTGATCATCACAAGTTCTGTATTCTAAATCATTGTAAGAAGAAGAAATGCACAAGGAGTGGCAGTAATGCATTAAAAAGATAAAACAAAAAATCATTATTTTACATGCAAATGACTGTGCATGTTAAATAAGTACAGTGGAGAGGGAACAAAAGATTTGTCACCCAAGCATGCAGGATTATTACCTGGTTCAAGAAGTTCATTGACTCTTTGACTACATCCCTGAAGCTCTCATCATCAAACCACCCAAACTTTACAAGCCGACAAAACAATTGTATCAAGGATCCAATAACAAAAGATTCCAAATCAGGTCCTCTGGTGGCCAGATAATTTAAGAGATAGTTTCCTTCATAGAAAAAAGAGATATACTATCAATATGGACAATGATAACCACAATTTCTATTGCATCTAGATATATTGCCCAATGCACCTCCTGCCAAATCAAGTGAAGAAGATATATAAAAAATTAATAGTTCAACTTAGAAGGTACATGATTGGTACAATAGCTGGTAACCACAAATATAGAAGAAAGAAGACAATATATAGAGCACATGCAATCATGCATATAAGGTCTACACATAATGCACATAGAGTACAAGAGATGTATAAGAGATTAGGAATAAAATAGATATATGAAGCAGAATGAGGATATAGAGGTAAAAGATTCTCAGGCAGTTAAAGCTTAACAGATAAAGAAAGCACACGGGACATAGAGGAAAATTTATTCTCAGGCAATTGAAGCTAAACATAGAAGCTCCTTCAATAACATTAATAGCCATAGCCATTCTAAAAAAAAAAAAGAATATTACGAATATCTAGTCGTAGCTGCAAAGGTAAGCGCTTCTCTGTCACTTGTTTCAATAAGCTTGAACCTGCCAGCATCAATGCATATGGAGTCGCAGCATTATCCAATATGTACTGGCATTGTGAAATGTAATCCGTGTTCACGGAAAAGCATTTCAAGGTACTCTCAGCATGAGCTCGTTCAGCAGAGTCCTGGGAATTGTAAAGCCTTTCGCACAGTGCCTCCAGCTGTGCTAAGCTTTCCATGGTTGACATGATGCAAAGGTTCTCCGACTTCAGGTGATCAGGCAACCAGACTTAATACAGTTCAAGTCTCCCTTTTCCGCAAATAAAATCGATCGAATCTACAAATCCGCACAAAGTGCAATTATACATGTAAAGGTGATAAGACAGGAGAAAATCAGAAAATGTCGTCAGAAAAACATTTTAAGGAAACATTAGATTGCATCCAAAGTTGTTGAAATCCATAACAGTAATACAAGAATGTTGAGTTAGTTACAGAATTACATGAAAATTTTCTATCTGGAATTGTTCTTGATACAGTCTATGCTCAAAAGACAAAACTTAAAGTTAACTCCACATAAATTGTCCAGGAAACTTTCATCAGCAGATACAGCAGCAAAATTTATGGTTCGGCAGAAAATGGCAGATTTACTCCTGAAAACAATTAAACAAAAAAAGAAAAAGAAATATTAAGACTAATTGCCAAATCTGGGGGCTAAAAGATAGATCATGCTCAATTCCATTTTACATTGCAGTTTCACATGCATCGGCAAATGTGCAAAATTACCATCAGGCTAGGTATTAGAAGAATAATGACAACACTAGTGCATGATTTAGAAACAACCAAGTTTTAAATGAAAATGATTTGGAAACTTAACCAGTCATTTACAGTAGCTAATTTAGGAAGCCCGAGGTCCAAGGCATTTGCTCAATAAAACTCTTATTCCCACTAGCTAAAATGGAGTTAAAGTGATCAGACAACCATAATTCCCACCTTAGCCTATTCTAAAGCATCCGAACCACGAGTTTAATAAGAAATCAAATCCAAGAAATGGGCCAATCCATCAATGTATAATAACTGGGAGAGATGTCTAATTAGCTAACTGGTCGAGTAAAATCAAATCATTAGAACATAATCTTCCATTTTTTAGAGATGTGGTTCATGCAATATGTCCCCTGGCTTACCTAAGCCCATATGCTAACTTTAGAACCAAAAGAAAAACAAACATTATGAGGCACTACTCTTTAAAGTGTCCCAATCAAACCGACAAAAAAGGAAGAGGCACATTTGACTTTATTGCATTAATCCCATTAAAACATAAATCCAATAATCTTACAACCTCGCAACTTATATGGTACAAACGATTGGGGATTTCTTCTTATTCACGCTACAAATCACAAACAAGAGATCACATGTATCAATTACTTGAATACAAGCTAAATGAGAATCGACTCTCGTTCCAATAATGGCATCGAAGAGAACTTAACATTTAGATTCCCAACCATACAAACAAAGCAAACAAATCAAATGGGTTAGATGAACGTATACCTCAGAAATAGTTACACAAAAACACAGCAGCTTACAAACGAAAAGATACAATTTATAACATAAACTTCCGGACATACATTCATATGTTCAGGAAAAAAGACAGGAAAGCTAAAATACATCACATCTTTCACTTCCTTTAACTCTCATAGCAAAAATGGCTATACATATCAACATTCAAACGGATAATAACATTTAGATCTTCGGTCCTAAATTTAAACCACACAAATCCAGATATACATATGCATACATAATCCAGATATACATACATAAGTGCGAGAAAGAATACTGAAAAGGCTACAAGTAGCAAACAATAAATCATAAATTTTCCTTTCATAACAAGCTCTTAACAGTAATTGCAACCTTTAAGATTATCAGCCTTAAAACTAAAAAAAAACACAATGGGTTGGATGAATGAATACATAAAAATACAGATGTATAAAACGTACAGCTTAGGGCCAACACAGATTGAACACAAATCGAGTGGGTTACATGCACGTATATCTGCAGATACAGATATACAAAAACACAATCAGTTCGTCGATAAGAAATTATCTAAAGCTACATTCACATTCCAAATATACAAACATACGCGTATTTGGAAAATGCTTACACAATCAGTTAAACAGCAAACAGCATTTAGATTATCAGCCCTAAAAGTATAACACACAAATCAAAAGAGTTAGATTTGTGTATGCCTACAGATACAGATAGGTAAAAGCGCAAAAGATTTACATACATATAAACCAAATTATAAAGTTATATGTATTCAAACTATAATCGGACAGAAGCATTTAGATTCTCGCTCCAAAAACGAAACCACTCAATATGTTCACCAACAGATACAGATATAAAACCGAAAAAAAAAAAGTCATATACATACATATACAGTTATACGAAATCAAAATTAATCGGATAACAGCATTTAGATCCTCAGCCCTAAAACTAAACTAAACCACACAAATCAAATGAGTTAGATGTGTGGATACCAACAGATACAGATATATAAAAACGCAAAAGGCTTGCACAAATATATATACAGATAGATAGATACACAGATATAGAGAGAGAATTTGGAGAGAGAGACCTGAGAAAGGGGGAGAAATGAATCTAAGGAGCGATCGATACGATTTATACACAAATTCAGAAATATTTTTTCAACTGCATTTCCTATAGATGCACTGCTTGTGTGGTTTTGTGCGTACACAAATGGGAGCGAGCGTGTCCGGTTCGAGGCCCTGAACCGGCCGGTTTTTGTTGCCATGCTAGACCGGGCCGCAATGGTTTAATATTATTCTATTTTAGTCCCTATAGTCTGAATTGATATGTTTTTTCTCCTTATTGGTATATTTTTTGCACTAATATATCAACATTTTTGTATATTTATTTTTTTATAATCATCTTTATATGTTGATTACTATGTGTTTTCCAATCAAAATAGTGTATTCAAGTATGTACGTGAAATTTGTATACAATGATGTGTTGATATACAACAGCAATACAGGTTTTACAAAATAGAGATTTACTGTATTGTTTTCTATAAAATTTAAAAATTATACCGTTTGGAAGTATTAATAGAAAACTTATTAAATGCATTTATACCTAGGCTAGATAAGTTGGCATTAAGGAATTTGAATAGCTAATATTCACATTTATCATTTGATGGGATGTTGATCCCTTTGGAGAGAAAAAAAAAAAAAAAAGGCCTAATTGTATTAATGGCAGGCCCAAGATTGGTATGAAAATTTTATTAACATTAAAATTGTGTTATTTTAAACACGGTTTTATAATTATTTATAATTATGTATTGCGTTATTTTTGAACATGTTCGAGACGATCAATTGCTTTTTCAAATAAATGGTTTGACAATTACAAATTGCATAATTTTCTGACATGCCTCTCGAGATGACCATTTGCTTTTCAAACATGGTTTGATCAACTCGTCGAGCTTAACCATATTCAAGTTCAATTGATTCACATACTTACTCGAAATTTGACACAGTTTTTGAAAGATTGAACTCGACTAGTTCGGTTGGTTTTAGAAAATTACTTCGAGTTCACCTCTAATTGGCCCTAGTGGAATCCTAATTCATGTGTTCGATTCTCGGCCCAAGTTTGAAAATAACAAAAACTAACCCTAATTCCGTTTTGTAAGGGAATTATAAATATTAATGCCCCAAATTAAAAATATTTTTTATTTTATTTATGAGATTCAATTATTTTAATATGAACTATTAATTTATTTATCCAATAATCCAAAAATAGTCCTGCAGCCAACTGGAGCATTGGGCCTTGTATACGTAAGAAAGGTTCATAGGTACTCCATACGATATTTTTTTTTTTCATGTAATGCGCATTAATCACTATATTTTGAGTATATATTACTATAATTCGATGATAACTTATTACCAGTATTTATAATTTATTTTCATTAAAATTAGTTATAGTAAATTGTCCTCAATTTATAGTAATTTTTTCTTCAAAATACGGTAATTATGTAAAAAAAAAAAAACTTGTATATTACAAGGGAAAATTTATTGCATTAAGAGCAAATCCCATAGGTACATTGCTAAATAAGTTCAGGTCCATGGGCTTTACATGTAACTGGTTAGCGTTGAATTATGTACGGGGCTAGACCGGGTATAGGCCTATGGCCCAATCATGACAAAGCTAGCGCATAGATTCTTTTCTGCTATTACAAGTACGACCCAAAAAAAAGAAAAAAATCCAAGTAAAAATAGAGTGAAATAAGAACATATAAAATAGCTAGATTTAGTAAATTATGATGGGTGAGAGCGCAAGTGTGATGCGGTTACGGAGAAAGACTAGGTTACAAAACCAGTCGTGGAAAGAGGTTTTGAGCGCAAGACGAGGGGCGCTTCCGCAGGTGCCCGATTCATGTGGGTTCTTATAACAAGTGTTGAATATTCATTTTGCGGTACACTTATTTGCAACTCAACTAATCTACTCAATGGTGGGGTCAAAATATACCAGCAACACTGAACAAGGATTATCATAATTATAACAATACTAGGTTGTGACCCACGAGAACGAGGCATGACAACATGGATTAACTAATTCTATGGTTCAAAACCACTCAAAATCCAGCTCAACATTACTCGAGGGCTAATTAACTTTGGTAGATTGCTTATTGTAAATTTTGTGCAATCTCGTATCGTCTCAAACTTACTGGTGGTAAAACGGTACCCAAGTTTGGTACGCATGGGTTATCGTTGTTTTGATCCATTTTCTAAAAGACTTTGCATTTCTCATCATGTTATATTTTGGGGAAATGAGATGTTTTTCTTTGTATCGCCTTCTAATGCATTTTTGTCTAACTCTCGTCTTTACACTAATTTATCGGCAACTTACATGCATTTTTGTCTAACTCTCGTCTTTACACTAATTTATCGGCAGACTCACATTCCATTGACAATACTGATAGTGACCTTTTCCCCGTGAGTATGACACTAATGTTGCTCCTAGTCCACTTCCTCTTTCTAACGCTCCAGCAGCTACTCATGACGCTCCATGATATTCATCGGCATTCTACTCTGGTAAAAAATTCTCATGCTTGGCAAAAATATTATCATTATTATGCTAGTATTACTAATCTTTATAAACCTACATTATATTGTCAAGCAAGTGCCAACCAGCTCTGGCAGTATATAACGTCCCGAAAAATTCAAATGAATTTTTTTCACTTTAATGATATTATTAATTTTATCATTTTATTATTATTGGCGTTCATTATATGGCGGGTAATTGCATAGTAGCGATGGCAAACGTGTGACGTGCCGAATATGTTTAGTATGGTGATAATACAGTATATTATTATAGGCAGGATACTATTTAAAAAGTCATTTTATTCGCTAAATTGAATGATGGTGATTGGAACACTTATTCAAAGGTAACAGATTCTAGTATGTCCGGAGTGTGTCCGACGAGTGGGAGGTATCGGACAAGTTGTCAGATGAACCCTTAAAGAACTTCACTTATTATACAAAAGTTGAAAATTTTTCCAAGTGTTTCTCCCGTATCCGAAGGGTGTTCAAAGGGTTGTTCATCACCGGACCACCGTCAAACGGTTGACTCAGAGACGTCAGACGTAGCGTCGGACGCATCAGCGAGTAAAAAAAGTGCTTTATGACTACTTGTCACCTCTTGTCATTTTACTTTTCCCCTATTTCCAAAAAAACAAGAGAGAGAAAAAAAGGTAAATAGGAAGTTCAATATTTAGCTCGTGAGCTCGGACGTGTAAACAAAATTAATTATTGGCATCCTTAGAGTGAGGAGAACGCTTTGAGGTAAGTCAAAATTCCCGTCTTGCTCGTTTTCAAATTCTTGATTTTTGTGCATTGTTCGTATGAGAATTTAAAGTTGATATTCTCATTCTTTATCCCGATGTGATCATTTTCTTATCTATGTGCGTGACGATTCATATTCTTCTTCTATATCATTTATTCGGTTGAAAGATGAAGTTGAAGCTCGGCTAAGGTGGGACAATTTCATCTAAGTATCGAAGTTCGGTTGGCTTTGAAGCCTCAACACTATTTTATCTCAATTGCGAGGCCTATGTGTTGAGATAATTTTATTGAATTCCATTATCGTTTTCGATTTCTCGATTTCCGTGTCGAGTTAGTCATTGAGACAAATTTGTCAAACTTCAATCTTACATCTTGTACAACGTTTTATATAATAGGAGTAGAGTGATTCGAATGGCATGCTAGAGCAATTCGGTTCAAGCAAGACGGCGGTTTTCGGGGGAATTTGACCTTAGCCTTTCGGTGACTACTCAGTGCATTGGTGAAGTACAACGGAGTATAAACTCAATATAAAATGGAGAATATGTGATATATAGGCGTGTATGCTTAGTTGTACGGCGTAGTTGGTTGCTTAATATATGACATTATATATAGTGTGGTTGATATGATAAAGTTTCACATGATAATTAGTTAGTAAAATAATTCATTATGCTAAAGCATTATTCATTATCATATCCATATGTAGGGGAAACTCGTGCATTAGCATGTGTAGGCGAGACATATGAATTGGTATGAGTAAAGTTAGGATTCGAGTAGTCGTTTCCTTTATTTTCGAGACAAAAGTATTATTTTACAAACAACGGGAAGCAATGAAGCCTACAGCCTTGCCATGAAAGACGAAAAATCTGATCAGGAATTTTATCATTGACGAGCATTACGTTTGGTAGACGGGTCAATGAAGGTTAGGATAGGCATTACGTTTAGTAGATGGATCCTAATATCGTTTTACAAAATAATTAATATTAGTTCCAACTTTTTAGTTCGAGTTATTGGCGAGGCGAGGCGAGGCGAGGCGAGGGGAGTCTTTATTGTCTTTTTCATAGTCATAGTATTTGAAAGTTTTGAAAATCAAAGGCATAATCATGGCGGTTTGCATTGTTATTCACATTGGTATTTATTAGCATTCTTTACTTTTTACCATTGTTGAATCATGCTTAGTATAATGCCTTTTTTGTTCATGAATAACATGCTCATTCATGTCACGTAGCACTTAGACTTTATTATATCTTGATATTTATCATCTGATTGTTTCTTTTTCCTTATTTACTATTATGCATGATTTTGTAAGCGCTGAGGCAAATTTCGAGCATCCATAGATGTTCATTTATTATGTTTTGATGCTATAGAAGGCATGGCGATGACGAAGTAGAAGTTAGACAGTTGTTGCTCATGTATCACTTTAGTAAGGCAACAACATGTTATATCTTTTTTTCATTTTTTATTTTTGTCAAGCAAATAGCTTGAAATGATGTATATGTAAACTGGTCGTTTACACTTGTATCGTATATTTTTATATAATTTTGGCACGAGCCTTCCTATTTATTTTTAGAATAACTTATACATATATCCATAAGCAGGCTGTATTTGTCTATATATGTATTTACTGTTGCGAGTCTCTAATGCGAGTGTTGTATATAGTTGCGTAGTATCTCCTTGATTTGATGATGGCGTGGAAATATTTTTATTTTCTTTATTTTCTTTTTATTTTACAATTCCTGGGTCACGGATTGCGGGGGCACAATACAACAAGCAATGGCCGATGAACTAAATATCCTTGAGCAAAAACACACTTGGGATTTGGTAGATCTTCCTGCTGGTAAGACTATTGTTGGTAGCCAATGGGTGTACAAGATCAAGACTCTTTTTGATGGTACCTTTGATCAATAAAAAGCTTGGCTTGTTGTTCAAGGGTTCACATAGGAATATGATATTAATTATGAGGAGACATTTGCTATATTTGCTCATTTAATATCGGTTTGTTCATTAATTGCCATTGTTGCAGTTCGTTGCCAACCTCTCTTGATGTTAAGAATGCATTTTTATATGGGCATCTTATAGAGGAAGTATATATAAAGCCACCTCCTGGTTATCATCATTATCCATAAAAATTTTGTCACCTTCTTTCTGATGTATATGTTCTCAAATAAGCTCTCGCACTTGATTCCATAAATTTAGTTCAGTTATTACTCAACATGGCTTCTCTATTAACTAAAATGAGCCTTCTCTTTTTAATTGCGAAATGGTTATCAGTATGATTCTTGTTCTCATCTATGCCGATGATATGATTATTATTGGCAATTATACTATTTGTATTCATACTCTACAATATTTTCTTAGTAAGAATTTTGAGATGACGGATTTAGGTTATCTTCGCTACTTTCTTGGAATTGAAGTAAATTTTACTGATGAATGGTACTATCCCTCCCAAGTTAAGTATACTTATAATCTTATTGCTAAAGCTAGGTTGACAGACAACAAGATGGCGAGTACTCCTTTAGAATACAACTCTCACCTTGATCTTGCTGAAGGTAAGCCTATTGATAATGCTACTTTGTATCACTATCTAGTGGGAAGCCTCATATACCTTATTGTCACTCAACTTGATATTACTTATGCCATTCATATTGTTTGTCAGTTCATGTATTAGCCTCGCTCTACACATTATGCAACCATTTTTCAAATTTCACGCTACATTAAGTGTACTATATACCATGGTCTCTATTTCTCCTCTAAGTCTTTCTTAGACTTATGAGCATATTTAATGTTTATTAGGCAACTGATTCTGCAGATCATTGATCTACTACTGGTTCTTCTTTTCATCTTGACTCTTCATTGATCTCTTAGTGTAGTAAAAACAAGCTTTTGTTGCACGGTCCACTATCGAGGTTGAATTGAGAGTTCTTGGTGACACCACTGCTGAATTGTTATGGCTTAGGAAAATTCTTGCAGATAATGGAGCTCCACAGTCTTCTAGCATCCCTTTATATTGTGACAACCAAAGTGTGATACAGGTTGCTCGTTATGATGTTCTAAGAGACAAGATCAGGCACATTAAGACTGACTGCTTCTCCAGTCGTCATCATCTATAGGCTAGAGTTCTACAACCTCGCTATGTACCTTCTGCTTATTAGCTTGCCAATATATTCACCAAGCCATTCTCTCCTGGTATTAGTTTGCAAACTCAATTTAGCATCATCTTTACCACCTTGAATTTGCAGGGGATATTGAGATATTAATATATTTTAACATCTTTTATTCATTATCATTTGTTAATATCTATGGGATATCAACCAGTATATATTATAATTATTAGAATATATCATTATCATTTTATTTGCTTACGTTTGCCTATATATAGATTCTCTTGTACAGTTTGATGTATGGAATACAATATACAATCCTCACACAGCGAACTCAACGACTTGTACTATGCTATATACCATATCATTTGTTGTTTTCAAACAACCATAATATACGATCCATATTATTTACTGAAAATTATCTTTAAACAACCATAATATACGACCCATATTATATACTAAAAATTATCTTTGTAATTCGGGCGGATATAGATTACCATTACGTGACCAAAAGACTCGCTGTATGCTTGATTGTTTTATGAGACCTTCATCAACGTATAATGATTGTTAGGGAACGATATTCTCAAAGTTTTATCTCCCGCTATTACCTATCTTGACTGATGTAGCTCTTAATTGCCTAAGTCACGAGACTCTCGACAATTGTTATGCCGCATTCATCTTCCTCCAGTTCAATTGTATTTTGTTTAGTTTCAGCCATAAGTTTCGGTTCATTTTGAAATTTCATTTAATTTAAAAATTCTAAACTAAATTTGAGGTAGAGGTGAACAAATAATTGGAAACCCCGAAACCAAACAGAAATAACTGGAAAAAAAATTTCGGTTTAGGATTGGTTTCTAAAATCTTAAAATTTTAGGTATCCGAACATTTTCGGTTCCAGATCGGAAATCCATTGTAGAATTTCGAGATTCCCAAATTTCCCCACATATATAAAATACTTAATTTTATATATTATTTATTTAAGCATATACCAAAATGAGAATCATATTATTTTGATTTGTCATTACGAATTTTCGAAATTTTCGATTTCGGGATAAGAGATAGGGCTAATTTGGTTTCGATTTAGGTTCGGTTTTACATTAAATTTGGTTCGAGATCTGTTCCTTTTTTCTTTGGGGTTTGGAAAATTCAATTTCTCTATTTCCCAAACCGAACGGTTGAATTCTCCTAATTTAACCTGACTGAGCGTTTATGATAACACATACAAGGAATGATGTTCAGACTAACGGATGCACCACACAATACCTAAGAGCATACAGTCACATTCTATAATTCCCGCGTACAGGACTTGTATTTTTTGGTCCCCATTGACCGCGTCAAGAACGAAAACTCCGTGATGTATATTTTATCTTTTGTTTTGTGCTATTGTCTTGGAGCATTGATTAGTTGGTTGGCAGAGACAATGATATAACACGATGAGTAATTGAAAATCAATGGTCCTACTGCCACTTTCAAAGTTGACTTGCTCATTCTCGGTTGCATATATTTATAATATCTATATCAATAGAATAATAATAATAATAATAATAATAATAATAATAATAATAATAATAATAATAATAATAATAATAATAATAATAATAATAATAATAAAGTTATGTCTCATTAATAATACGATGTCACACTATTTTTTTTATGACAAGATTTTATTGACTAAAAAGATCCAAAGGTGGACAAAAAAGAAAAAATAAATAAGATATATATTAATTACATCATATCATATTTTTAACCATAATCCAAGATTTGATAAAAAAAAAATTACAAAAAAAAAAAAATATCACATTTAATTATCTAACTTTACTCTAAAAGTACCAACTCCGCTAATGTTTCTTCCTTTTTCACTTCCTAAATTACCCCTATTCAAAATATTGCAGAGCGCAACCATATAAGATCATATTTGTAAATTTTAAAAAATCATCTTATTTATTGATTAGTATATCATAATCTTGTTGATAAATCTTAATATATCTATCTATTTATTTTAAAACAATCCATGGATGGAGATAAATCTGCTAATAACTATTTAATCTGATAACATGCTATCATGATAATTGAAAAAAAATATTTTGCATTTGTTCAATCCTATTATTTAAAATAAAAATATGAATATGGTTGGTTTTAGAGCAGATAAATCTCCTAATAACTATCTAACCTAATAATATGCTATCATGATAATTGAAATAAATATTTTGTAGTTGTTCAATCTTTTTATTAAAAAATTAAGATGTGAATACATGTGGTTTTAAGTACTTAAATCCAACATCAATGTGTCAACCGTTCTCTTAAAAAATTGAGGTATTCTGTATTATCACACTAAGGAGCATCTAGTGGAACGAAATAAGTCCATACATGCCACTTCCAATCCGATTAACAAGATTAACAAGCTTATGTGAGTTTGTAACTTGGTAGAATACATATTGAAATGAGTGATTGACGTTTGATTTTGTAAGTTTAGAATCTAAATTTTATATATAAATTTTGAATGAAATTATATACTCTATTTTCTATTTTGATTCATTGATATAGATATTTGGTTCTATAATAATTAGATTTTACAAAGAAAAGATTAAAATAATTGTCAAAGATATGATCATAAAGTCTACATACTGTAATAAGTTTTGGTAAATTATATGTCAAAAAGAGAGCAAACTTGCACGGTAGAGGTTGGAGCAAAAATTTATGTTTATAGTATAGTCAGTTATTTAAAAATTAATGCACAAATCATATATATATATATATATTTGATGTAGATATCAATTTATAATATTGAGTGGCATTGGATGATTCTATGATATGATGCAAATGATGTTGGGCTTAACTTATTAATAGTTTAGCTCAAATTTTTTTATTGACTAATAATTAGGTGCAAAATTTAGAATTTTTGTGGAAACTCTCGTCTTTGAGATTTTATCGGGTATTTATAACTTAGTTCCATTATTAAAATACTCGATTATGTAAGTTAATTTTTTTGCTCCCGCAATACTATTAGAATCATTTTGTCTATTGCACTAAATTTTGGATTGTAAAATAAAAGACTTTTACCATAATCATTGTATTTTGTTGAATATACAATGCTGTGAAAAATCATGATTGTCGCATTATAATTGTCAATCAATGAATTTGCATTAAAAGCATCAAACAAAAAATTGTAATGTTTCAATGATTAAGTTACGTATACACACAACGTGTGCGTACGCCCGCAAGTTATATTCTAAAAGTGCGAAGATATAAATATATCATCATTTACAATATGAAAATACTCTTCTCACTATTATAAAATTAGAATTATATTAGTTGATAATTTAGACAAAAAAGGGTAATGATGTATTTAATAATATAAATATATCATCATTTATCCAATAGTCTATTTTAGATGTTATTTTAAGGATAATTACAGCAATAGCCCTCATAGTCTCAATAGTAATTATTTTTGGTCGTCATAGTTTCAATTATAACAATAATGTTCTCATATTTTGGAAAATGCACAAATTTGGACCTCAAAAATTAAGAAAAACAACATATTTAGTACATTCTATAATTTTTGGTCATATTTAAAAATCCTATATCTAAAAATAAAAAAAATATTCACATTAAACATCATAAACAAACTAACAAACACCAAAATAAATAACATATTAGTGAATTTATATATTTTCATCATTTACAAATGACTTTAAATTAACAATAAGGAGTATAATTTTAATTATCATAAAGAAAATAGATAAAATTTAAAAATTCTTTCCCAAAGTTACTTTGCTTGAATTAAAACATTCTTCAAATTCTTAAGTCCATGTAACTTCCACCTTTAAGGGTAATTAAGTAACAATTAATATAAAAAATATTAATAATTTAACTTGAAAGGCATATGAAGAGTTGCTCAAAATGAATGTATAATAGATTTCATGATCAAATTTAAATATCAAATTTGGATTGTTAGAAAGATTTAGTTTCATTAGCATAGTGATTTGACTTTTAGAATAGCAATAGAAGAAAAGATTTCGGATAAGTTTTTGACTAAATGTGTAACACCTTCAAATCAACTCTAATAAAATACCCAATTCAAAGACATTTGAATTAATTTGGAGAGTTTGGTTTTTGAAAACTCAACACGTACTCCTAAACTCATCCGACGGCATTATACTCTATTAACATAATCCAACAATGTAAATGATAATGCATTAAA
>MKEJ01073305.1:0-16343 GCA_001753735.1 Embelia ribes | reverse complement strand
CTTAATTCGATTTATGTCATTCAGTGCTGAGATGCTACATCGTACAGTGCTCTTTAAAAAAAATAATTTTTGGGGCCTTATTTGGCTGCAATCAATGATTCACTATATTCAAGATAAGGCTGGATTGAGTTCAGCTAAGGATTTCCCACTTTATTATATGAAGACAATGCAACTTGTATTGCACAAATTCGAGTGTACTATATAAAAGGAGATAGAACTAAACACATTTCTCCCAAATTTTTTTATACCCATAATCTACAAAAGTACAGTGAGATAGATGTAAGACAAATCCGATAAAAAAAAATCTTACAGATTTATTTACGAAGTCACTTCCAACGACAATATTCAAGAAGCTGGTATACGTTATTAGAATGCGACAACTCAACAATTTTCTTCACCACGATAACTAACATAGATTCAAGACAAATCCGATCCCAAGAAAATCGAGCAGATTTATTTACAAAGTCACTTCTAACGACAATATTCAAAAAGTTGGTACATAATATTGGAATGCGATAGCTCAACAATTTTCTTTACCAAAACAACTAATATTTATCAGGGAGAAACATGGTGGTCAAGGGGGAGTATTGTGATACATGTGTGACCTGGATCACGTTAAATGACCACTAAAAATATGACTCAACTCAAAAATACTGGTGAGCTGAACCATATTTATCTTGGTGTTCATTTTTGTTGTGACACTTATTTTTATGATTAATTTTTATAAGTATTATAATAACATTACTCTAATATATATATTTTTTTTACATGATAATAACAAAGCCTAATAATTGGTGGCTTCGTCACGTGGGATAATTAGCCATAGAAAATCAAGAAAAAATACAAAACGCCCACCAAAAATTTAACCACGCCTTAAATCTCCGGGCCCCACATACCCTTCCACGTCGCTTCTCACTCCGCCCGCCCCTAAGCCCACGTGCTTTCCCCCTCCCACTTATATATATCACTTCCTGCCTCCCCTCTTTCTCTCCCACCTCTCTCGCCATCTCTACCTCCTCCACCGCGCTCCCCTTTACCCACGGCGCACGTTATCACATGGGCCTAGCCAAAAACCGCCGCCACCCAAACCTCACCCTCCCCATACCGGAAAGCCACGACCGCCGCCCCTGCTTCCCCCCCTCCGCCGTCGCCACCGCCGTCGCTTCCATCTCCTCCGCCGACCTCGACAAGCTCGAGGTCCTCGGCCACGGAAACGGCGGCACCGTGTATAAAGTCCGGCACAAGCACACCGCCGCAGTGTACGCACTGAAGGTCGTACACGGCGACAGCGACGCTGATGTCAGACGGCAAATCTTTCGGGAGATGGAAATTCTCCGGAGGACGGACTCGCCGTATATCGTCCGGTGCCATGGGATTTTTGAGAAGCCAGGTGGCGACATCACGATTCTGATGGAGCACATGGACGCCGGATCCCTAGGAGGCCGGAGTTTCACAACAACCGATAGCCTTGCTTGCGGTGCAAAACCATCACTTGCTCTCTCGAACATAGCCAAACAAGTACTTAACGGGTTATGCTATCTCCACTCCCACAAAATTGTTCATAGAGATATTAAGCCCTCGAATTTGCTTGTCAATAGCAAAAATGAGGTGAAGATAGCCGATTTTGGGGTTAGCCGGATCATGGCCCGCACGCTTGACACGTGTGATTCGTACGTTGGCACGTGCGCGTATTTGAGTCCGGAGCGGTTCGACCCGGATACATATGGGTTGAACTACAACGGGTACGCAGGGGATATATGGAGCTTGGGGTTGACTCTTATGGAGCTTTATATGGGGCATTTTCCGTTTCTGCCCCCGGGTCAGAGGCCCGATTGGGCCACGCTAATGTGTGCCATATGCTTTGGTGAGCCCCCGAGCTTGCCTGAGGGGTCCTCGGATAAGTTCCGGAGCTTTCTGGAGTGTTGCTTGCAGAAGGATTCGAGTAAGAGGTGGACAGCCGCGCAGCTGCTCAATCACCCTTTCGTGGTCGATGAACCGAGCTTGTGAAGCGAACCGGGTCGGGACCCGGGCTACCCGAGGGATTGTGTATATAGTGAGGGCTTTTTTATGTTTTTTTATTTTTATTTTTTTTGTAATCTTATGTACATTCTTAGAACCATTCAATCCTTCTATACAGAAAAATCTGTTCGGAAATGAGATGAATATAGCAATGGAAATTGTTCCAAGTTCAAGTTTATATGTTTTCACATTTTCCCAATTTCTCTATTTGCATAAATATCATTATGTTAGAAGAGCAACTATGCATTCCACCTTATAACTAATTGCAACTCAAAATTTAATTTCATCACTCCAAAATTTAAAACAGAAGATGGAGTCTATGGAATATACCCACACTAGAGCCTTTCAACTTAGAAATGGAATTGGAAAAATAGAAGGAAAAAACTCTTTTTATTTAGGGTAATAAATTACTTTCAATTTCGTTAACCCTATTAGATTAAATTACTAAAATTTAGTCTAGAGTAATATTAAGAGCACTTGTAGGATTTAGAATCTCCTAAACAGTCTCTATTTTTCGTAATCCAATATTTTATTAAATTAGGATTAAGAGTTTAAACCATAGATTCACCATTGTTAGTGATGGACAAGTTTGTCCAGCTGGTGGTGTCACGTCAGCATTAAGTTATGGTGGACATTCTGGCTGGCAAATGATAGTGCGTGCACGAGACCTTGATCGAGAAATGTTATCCCATCGCATTAATAAATACTACAATTTTTATTTTATTTTTTCAATTTAGATAGATAAACGAGAAATATCCACAAGTAATAGACACTGTGCACTCTATGATCTTATCAACAATCATACTAGGCAAACAAATGAACTTAGTCTAAATAATGGTAAAGTAGAACTAGTTAGATTAGGAGTCGACTTTCTACAATTTTCGACTCGATTTTTTAAGGACATAAACTCGTATGATTATATATATATATATATAAATAATTAGAGGAGTCTATTTATACTTAAATAAATACATATATTTCATATGAAATTTAATAATTGAAAAAAAAAATGTCTTCTTATTTCAATTTACATATTTCTAATAAATTTATCCTTTCATATTAGCAATGTGAAGTTTAAAATATCATGATACAATATGTAATTATTTGATTTATCAGTTAATACATGATTATTAGTCAATTATTTTATATAAAATTAATGTTAATTATTTTTAAAAAATATTTGATTGGTTAATAATTAGTAATACTTATAAATTCAAAATAAAAAAATTGTTCATGAACAGACTCGGACTCGGCTTGGGTCCGTACGAATCGAGTCTGAATAAAAAAATATAGCTCGCCAAGAAAACGAGTCGAGCTTGAATAGCCCCTCAAAATCAATAGGCCGAGCTTGATAATTAGTTGGAGGCGATAAGATAATTAGTTGGATCATCTTTCTAGAATAAGTACCTGTTAATCGATTCTAATATTCTACTAACTCAATGATTAGTGTAGATGAAGCTAAACCTCTTCGCACCCATCTTTTTTGGTGACGATTCTGATTAAGAAAATCAATGAGAAACAAGAAAGCTCAAAAAAGCTACAGCAGGTATGTTTGTTTTGAGGACGAGCAAGCTAAAAGAGATACTGTTAATGACAAGTCTTAACTGACTTTTGTTGTGGGATGGGTTGCTGCAGAAAATTTTCTGTAAATAACAAATATTAACTAGTTTCAAGTGTATGAATTTAACGTCTGTTCAGTTGCTCATTAGGGCTTGTTTGGTTGCACATTTTATCAAGATTTTTCTGTTTCTTTTTTTTTTTAAATTCTTTTTTAGTTTTAACTATTATGTATTTGATTGCTTAGCTATGAGCTGAGTTTATTTTTTTTATCGTTTTTACCTTAACTTCAAGTTGGATGCATATAGGTGTTTTTCTTAGTCTGATAAAAGCTAGCTTTTTTCTTAAATGTTGTGCTCATTCTCAAAATGGCTAAATTATTTTGTGTCATTGACACTTTGTTACGACGTAGCAGATGAACTACAATCCAGGAGCTATACTGTATCACCTTCCCCCGAAATGCCACTTCATCGTCGACATCTTGTATTAGGCGCTAGCGTTTCTCTAATCACCACTATAACCTTGAACTGCAGCCCGGTCCCTTTAATTTCCTGGGCTGGAGAGGAGAGGAAAGGCAAAGACGACGAGGACGAGAGTGTCATTGGGGCTCTAAAATCTTTGTTCGAACCAAATGAGAAAACAAAATCAGGGAAAGTTTTGCCAAAGTCTTACTTGAAATCAGCTCGGGATGTGGTGAAAAATTTGCGAGAGTCCCTCAAGGAAAACCCAAAGGATAGCGCAAAGTTTAGACGAAGTGCGGATGCGGCTAAAGAGTCTATAAGGGAGTATTTAAGCAGTTGGAGAGGAGAAAAAACAGTTATCAATGAGGTAAAGTATCTTATCTTTGTTGGTTTTCTTTCGGGTTAATCGCATTTTGGTTTCTATTCGTGTATATATAGACAATGAGATCTGTTTCGGTCTGTTTTCAAAACTTCTTGTTTTTTCGCTGGTTTGTGATTGATGCACGAGAAGTTTTGCTGATTTTGTGGTTGTATTTGTAGGAGTCGTATGTTGAGATCGAGAAAGTGATTAGATCTCTGGCCGGATTCTACTCGAAGGCGGGGCCATCAGCACCACTTCCAGAAGTTGTCAAATCTGAAATTTTAAATGATTTGAACGTTGCAGAAGAATTTTTGTAACATGAGATTGTTAAATTGTAAATGTGTTATTCATCAATGAGCTTTTTATGTAATGTATTACGTAATTTCCAAAACTATCTATCTTTTTATGTTTCCATGTTTGAATAAGAATAGAAATAAAAAAAGTGATGAATAATGATGAATATACATACATATATATATATATGGGTGTGTGTGTGTGTGTGTATTCATCACTTTTTTTATTTCTATTCTTCTTGAAAATGAAAAACTCATGCCAAAAAGTATATGAAAGATGAAAAATCTAAATACAATTTAGAATATTTTAGGATATAATTATATAATATGTGGAAAACGTATACGAATATGTGTGTGATTCTTCATTGTAATATTCTAAAATTTTATTCAAATTTGTAAGTACTTAGACTTGCTTATCAAAATTTAAATACTTGGTATGAATAGACTAGTTATAAATCAAAACAATAAAAATGAAAAAAAAAATCATTAAACATAGAAGAGCAAAGAAAATTCATTCCAAAAACATTTTTATTTATTTTATTTATAAAAGATCATTCAATCAGCATCCTATAAGTTTTTAATAAGTTAATCTTTAGTTTCCTAATAGTGTTTTGACTTGAGTTTGTTGGGTATATCTCTAACCATTTCTGAAATGATTCGCACCCTAGCTGACCCTGAGTCACATTTCCAGTAACTATTATACATATAAACACAAAAACATATAAGCCACGTTTCTGGTAAGTTTGATATATAAATACAAAAAACATATGCAGATATATGTACGTACATATGTATATGTAACTAATATGCTCAAAATCAAGAAGTCTAGTCTGAGAAACAGCAATGTCTTTCATATTCAATGGCATAGATCACTGGAAAAGGACCCATTTCGTGTCCTCTCAGTTTGAGTAATTAAAGATTTGGATTAACCAGTTCGGTCAGCACACAACCGTTACTTTTCGGGTTTAATCGTTACTTTTGGATTAAAAACATGGAAAACGGCAGGGAAAAGAAACGAGAAGCAAACAAATTGCATTCTCTGATAAGCAAAACAACACATTATGGTTTTTGACATTGGGTCTGCAACTACTTGGTACCAAGGGCTTATTCAAGAATTTTTTCTATTCATTTCAAGACCTATAATACACCTCTAAAACCCATAAGTTAAAATCCCAATCCCAACTATTTGCACAAGTTTTTTAACAATAAAAGATCATCCCAAGGTTGGTCACCTAAAGTTACAACACTGCATATACAGTATCCAAACAAACATGTATCTATCTCCCTTGTATCTTCGAGACTTAGGGAGCTGGTAGTGCACCTTTACTAACAGAAACAATCTCAGCAAAAAACTCTCGGCTAAAACCAGTGAAAATACCATGATTTTCCAAATTAATAAGAGCGAAACGGTAAGACCATCGCAAGTACTATCTTCGTCATTCAATTGGCTCGTTTAAATTGTACCACCATCAGATTCAAACTGCATTGTTTTCTCTCACTTCCTTGACTGCGGAAGTAGAATTCAGATACGATGGGTCCCACAGAGGTATTCGTTTGATTGCCAGTCTTTAGCCATGTCGTTTTCCGAATTGGATCTAGATTTCGGGATGGCCTCTACTTTCAAGTGTTTTGGAAACGGATAGAGGATCCTCAAATCCATTGTCTCCCATTCATTGCCAACAAGGTGTTTCCTTAGAACAATTGAGACCAGTTTCAAAAGAAGCAACTTCACCATTATCCTTACGATAACCATCCCCGTCGCCATTTGCAGAAAGGGGAAACTTAACTTTTACTGGTTAAACATCAGATTCAGAAGATACTACGGAGGAAACATGGGATTCACTTTCCACCTCGCGCACACACTGTTTATCCTCACCAGTATCATCCTGACTAGAAAGACAAATATGATTCACACCATCTCTTGTTTCTCCTTTATTTTTTGGGTCGAGAACGTTCACAGAAGAAACTACAACTGTTTTATCAGACACAATTTCGGAAACTGTTTCAGGACGACTATTGATGGCTGGATCAGCTATTGAATCAGGAACCACAGCATCCGAAACCAAAACAGCTTCTAATTTCCTAACTTTTTCATGCTTATCCAGTTGATTTGAAACCTTCGTGGGGCCCACATCAAGGCAGTCAGTACGATGGGGAGATATTGGTGAAACTATATCCTCCCCTATGTTAATTCTTTCCATAGTATTCCCTGCAAAATTTTACGCCGTTAGACTAAGCAGGGCACATCAAGTTGGCAAAAGCTCCATTAGCCCTTTCTTAGAGAGCTGTTTGGTTGCAATTTATAAGCAAAAAAAGGGAAGCGTGTTTTCTTTAGAGTAGAGAACTTATAGTGTCACTTAATAAATAATCAAACCACACTAATTTGTCACAACAAACAAGATCCAGCAGTAACAAAAGGCGCCCCATATTAGGCTAGATGTCAGTTTATACAGTAAATTATCTGGTCTAAAAATTTGCCAAAAAGTATACTTATATGTTGGCCAGCCAAGCCATGTTTTGCTCAACTTTTTAACAGCTTGGAATAAGAAAGTTCACAAGGAAGATTGTAAATTCTTAAATGTATTTACCATTTAAGGATGCAACTGAGTCTGGAAAATTTGGTCCCAAACCATCGGAGTTCTCATTCATCTCGTCGCTGTTGTGCAAAGTTACTGGTATAGCACCATCATCACCACTACTGAGATCATGACCAGCACAGGCATCAACATCAGGCTTTTTCTCCAGTGTGAGAAGATTTTCTTTCGGTACAATGGATTCTCCACCTAAAGCCAGTAAAGCAGGAGGAGCTTAGAAACAATAAAAACAAAAAGAAACAGGAAAATGAGGCATGTTTGGTTTGGTTTTTGTTTTCGATTTTCTATTTTTTGAGTTTTTTGCAACTAGGAAGCTATTTTAAATTTTTAAAAGGGCGAGACCCTGAATATTTGAACTCCTCAAAAAGTTCGTTTTGTGGATTTTTTTTATTGTGTTGCAATGGGAAGTCCTAAAAACTTGCAAGAAGAAAGACTAGAAGTACAAGGCCGCAAGCAATAACATTTTTCTCAAATAAACATGTACTTAAAAAAGTTTCTAAAAAACTAAATTTTAAAAATGGTAGAGATGAGTAAATCAACCAAGTGATTTCAATCATTTTTTTCCAATGTCATCCAGCGGTTAGGATATCTGGCTTTCACCCAGGAGACCCGGGTTCGATTCCCGGTTCTCAAATTCTTTACCTTTCAAAAAAAAAAACTCAACTAGCTGGACAAATTACATTTTCTGACCTTGACTTCTAAGTTGATTACCATTTTTCCCTCGTACGAAAAATTAAAGCAGATTTTGCAGGATGTGACAATGTGTCATCAGGCGGTTGCTTGAAATTAGCAAGTCATTTAATGGATCAAAGTGGAAACAGGTCCACATGTCACAGAAAAGAAATGGGTTCAAGAGAGAAAAAAGAAAAAACAATGAAAAAAAGAACACCTGAATTAGCAATTATGTCCGCCTCCGAAGTTTTCTGCTTTACAACAAACTTTTGTAACATATTTACACCCGGAAACATCACCATATTCATTGACCTAAGCTCTCGTTTATGTGACACATCAAGCGGCTTAAATCCAAAAATAGCTGTCCACGTATGCATGTGCTCAGCAATGGCAGGAATAGTTAACTTTTCAACTTTGAGAGAACGGAGCAGCTGAGAGAAGAAGCAAGATTAACATCATAAACCAACAGCATAAAATGATAAGGAGGCAAAAGAACAACCCAATCCTTGTATTTATGCTTTAAGAAATATCATATGTAGAACATTACCAATTCAATGGCACCAAGAAGCCGACGGCACATTCCCTGGCGTCTATACATGTGACGCGTCCCAATAAAAGGCATTTCAGCTAATTGGCTCCCCCGAAACCTAATAACAGGTAAGGATTGATGATGCATTTTCAAGCTTATCAATGCATATAGATGTATGCTGACAAAAGAGAAAATGTAACAAGATGAGCTACCTTACGACAATTGTAATGACACCAAATAAGATAGACAACAGTCATTGGCTGGAAAAAGTTCATTAAGAAAAAGATCAACCCTCCATTTTTGACAAAGAATAAAATAATAATTACTCAGAAAGCACACTATTTCCCATAGATGGATAACTTTATACACACGATTTATTTATAGAGTAAATTGCTGCCTATCTTCAAGATCCAAAAGCCTAGTCTGCATCAACGTTTTTTTCCACAAATGTGGTCCACTATTTTCTTAATCTCTTTTCCCTTTAATAAAAAATGGCTACACAAATCATCAAACATCATCCAATTGTCAATTTCCTACGAAACTGGATGAGGCAATTTAACAGAACCAGATCAAAAGGAGATACCGGGCACCCTACCTGATTGATGCTGCAGCAACAATTTCATCACCCTGTTCCAAGATGATGGTATAAAACCCACTATAGTTCAGCCTGCTGAAGTTTGATCTGCAGATAAGATAAGCATTAAGCAGTCATCAAAAGAAAATTTATGAATAAAAGAGCAATAAAAGAAATAAAAATGTGAAGTTGAACAAGCAGATGCGAAGACACTGAAACAACGATAACCTAGAAAAGTATATTTAATCTTACCTTAAAATAAACGCCTGTTTCAACTAATGTTCTGAGAATTTTCGTTTCATTAGCTTAATTACTTCAACCACGAATCCATATGCCTTTGTTTTTCTTTTCACTTTTTACTAAATGTACGTAAAATGTTACTTGTACCTCAACAAAATATATAATTTTACAATTATATACATAAATACAGAACCATACAGCCCTATGAGTGCAAAATCTGAGATCTTCATAACAACCAAACTACAACTTACCCACAATTATAGACAATGCTGTTTACCAAATTGATCCCACTCCTCCTATCGACTATAGGTAGAAAGCATTCATCCATGACAGAGAGAGCAACAGCTAGCTTAGAGTTGGATTCAACCCTCTGCGGAAATGAACGGTGTGATGCATCTGTATCCACATCACTCCGATGGATCAGCGACCATGCGAACCCAGCATCCAATTCGTGTTTAACACCAAGAATCTTTTGTAAATGGTGAAAAATCTAAAGCGGAAGAAAAGAGAACGGATTTGTCAGTACCTTCAGCTACAATAGAGCATGCACAAAAACCATCATATTAGCCTTATAAGTTGCACAAGGACAAGCCTGTAATTGCAGATTTGTCACTGGTGCAAATCTTAATAGAGGTTCATAAGAAAGATATTTTCCTATTACCTTGCAGCACTTGGGCCCGCAAAAGGAAGTGGATGATGAACTTGACTTAGATGACACATCAATATCCTGACAGCAGCATTCATGATCTTAAAGAAGGTAAAGGTTTTGAGTTAAAATCAGCCCTCAAATTTGGATAGGACAAAAGAATGCAACAATGGAGCATAAAGACAGACTTAAATGAAAGAGCTAAGAAAAATACATTTTTTCTCACAGAGTCCACATGTCGGCATCAAATTGGCAGTTGTATCATCTCCACCCAAGCTACTGTTGCTGGCGCCACCTATCCCGCAAAATTTGCAAGTACGATTTGGGCAGTGCCAATCACCAGGGGGGAGCATCTAAAATGAGGAGAAAGATGTAGCAAAAACCAGTTCTAAGAAAGTAACCTACCATTAAATCCATTTCAACGAGCGGATAACAAGTGGAGCACAATAATTAGACAACCATGTAAAAAACTACCATATTGACCTCACCTTATAGCTTTGCCACAACTATACAAATTTTTTTACTATAGATGCTCTGTAAAAGATTATAACCCTAAGGGGGATTCAACTATCTAATTAAGTTTACCAAACACAATACAAGCATAATGTAATAAGAATGCACGTTTTAAATGCATACTAACACACCCTTAAAATGCACTTTTGCTCCATAGAGAAAAGATCTAATGGAGCCAGAAGATCATAAAATTTGAACCATACAACTGCTTATTTACATGGTCAAGACGAACTGAATGGAACGAAAATTGCCAATGTAGTTACCGTAAAACATACCTTTATATCCAAGCAGCTTTGATGAAATGTCGATGGACAACCATCACAACATATTAAATCCCCACCATCACCACAAAGGCTGCAAGTATCATCATTCGGATCGTCACCATCAATGTCCACATTGTGAAAACCATTATGGTTAGAGCCCTCTTGCTTATTCCATGCATCAATTTGACATTGCAACAGTGAAACCCCCGATTCTAAAAGTATATTTTGGTATGGCTGCCGAAGTGTACTCCCAGCATGAATTTCAAACTTCGAAGCTGTGAGGACTTTGCTACAGCAACTACAGTGGATCCCACCTCGGGTTACCCAACCCTCTAGCATTATCCGTGTTTGTCTACGGTTCATGTACTTCACTTTTTCGCTCGAATTCACTACCCCAGAGTCAATTAGCCACGAAAGCAAGGTTCTTTTCCCTGAATATGCAATATAACCTTCAGTTGCGGAATTAAATCCCTTGTCAGAACTTCGTATCAAAAGGGTGCATCTTCCAAATTTACGACCTTTTCTATCATCAGTTTCGTTTGACACCCTTCCAGCCTTCTTCTTCAATGAATCATTCCTTTTTAATGATTCACCATTCTTCTTCACGAGGAAACTAGGTTTTTCATCCTCATCCTCATCACTATCTGAGTCTTCATCAGGCTCTTCCGTGGACCTCCGTTTCAAATTCTTACTCCTATTATTTTCTTTTTGTTTCATCTTCATTTCCCTCTCAATTTTCTTCTGTGTTTTCCTCGTTAACATCTTGATGTCCTCTGAAAAAGAACTAGGTTCCATCTCATCATCACTGTCCATGTGTTTTTGAAAAGCATCATAAGCCTTAACGATGGACCAATATGCTGTTCCAGTGGGACTAATGTATACTGCATCTAAATAGTCTCTGCTCCTCCTTGGTCTATAATCAATTTTCCAACCAGCATCTAAAAGTACATTCTTTAACTTCTCCCGCAATTTTTGCTTTTCGGTACCAGAACCACGATTGATTTTGCTAACACTTGCTCTAACTGGCGTGATCTTTTTGGGTGTTCGAACTTTCTGTCTCTTTACCCCTCTTGAAGGGCTGCAAGCTTCCGCAATTGTCTGTTTTCCAAATTTAACCTCTCTCTTCTCCCTTTTAATCTTTGTTTCTGACAAAAACGAAACAGATTTGTTCTTCTTGATAACTTCCACAGACTTGGACATCTTCTTATCCTCAGTGTCTAGTTTATGATCGTTAGATTTTTTAGGCACCTCCATCTTCTTCTCTTCACTGACCATAACTTTTGAAACACCATTTTTTCCCTGCACCTTAATGGGCTTATTAGGCGGCGAGCGAAGCTTCTGTATCAAAGACAAAATGGGTAGATCACCATCATCATCATCCTCAACCTTCAACCTACTCTTGACACTATAATCGACTAACTCTTTCTTTCCACCCGATGAGTGTTTACTAGAACCAGGTCCAAAATCTCTCTCCTTTTTCATCCTCTTTTCATCAATACTATTATTTTCCTTGATCTTTAACCTGCTCTTAACACTATTACCAGCTACCTCCTCCTTACTCGTCCTATTAAACTGCTTCCTTTTCTCGATGCGAGGCTCAATATCTCTGTCCTTCTTAAACTTCTTTTCATCGATATTATCATATTCGTCGAACTCGAACACATCCAATCTCCTCTTCCTATCACTATCGTCTTCACCGTTCCTTAAAGTACTAGTTTCAACAACTTTCTTATTAAACGGCTCCAAAGAATCCTCACTAGACTCCGAATCACTATGAGCCAAACGTGGCCTTTCCTTCTTATTGTTTTCAGAAACATTAACAGAGCTTGAATTTTCCTCTTTTTTCTTTTTAACTATCAAATCCCCATCAGATCCCATCTCCTCCTCTTCCATCTTAGGCATTTACCAGGATAAAAAACCCTAATTTTTCCTTCAGATTAACAGCAAATCCAGTCCTAATTTAGTCGAACACTATAAAATCAGACATCAATAAGAAAAGCAAAACCCAAAATTTAGAAACAAAAATAGAAGATAAAATCTATCAAAAAATCTTACAGATTAGGAGAAAGATGTCACATATACCCAAATAAAACCACTAATTTTTCACTGAGATTAGCACCTAATCCAACCCTAATTAATCAAAACACTATCAGATCAGATCCCAATTAAGAAAAAATAAACCCTAAATTTAGAAACAAAAATAGAAGCTAAAAACTATCAATTAATCTTACAGGTTATGTGAAAGGTAGAATATTTACCCAAATAAAACCAGCAATTTTTCCCTCGGATTAGCACCTAGTCCATCCCAATTTATTCAAGTACTATCCTGTCGGATTCCAAATAAAAAAACAAAACCCAATATTTAGAAAAAAGAAATAGAACCTATAAATCTTATAGGTTGGGTCAAAGGTATGGTGAAAGGGAGAATCTTCACCCTGATAAAACCCTAAATTTTATCTGAGATGAACACCTAATCCAGCCCCTAAACAATTCAGACTCAATCCCAATTAAAACAACAAAACCCTAAATTTAGAAACAAAAATAAAAGCTAAAAATTATCCATAAATCTTGCAGATTAGGTAAAAGGTAGAATCTTTACCTCGTAGAAAAGCCCTGCACTGGATTCCAATCCCGTATTGGGGAGAGAGAGAGAGAGAGCGAGAGAGAGAGAGACTCTACGAAATTTTTCTCTGTGGTTTTATCAGACCCCTGAGCGGAGCTGAACTGAGCTGAGCTGGAGCATGCTTTTCGTTTCGAAGGCTAATTGTTTTTTAGGTTGTTTGTATTTATTTAATTATTATTATAGATTGTAATTACAATATATTTAATTTTCCCTCCAAATCTGTTCATATTTTAGCACATGTTGGATGTTTCTGGGGATGTTAAAATTGTATTTAATTTTCTTTTCTCAATATGCGTATTTTCTGAAGTAAACAGAGATTATTAATTTCAATCACCAATTATTATGAATAAAAATGATTAATTGAAAGTTAAATAATCAATATCAACAACAACAACAACAAAAAAAAAAAAGGTCTTGCTAATAAGAAAATATAACTTTGCTTATAGATTTAAAAGGTTAAATTGACATTTGTAGCTAACTCATTATCGAACACACCCAAATATTTTCTAAGAACTAAATTTCAGACTAATCCAATACTAGAAGATTATGAACGTTTTCACCTACTTTAGAATTACTTTAGCATGGCCTTTGCTGTTTTTATTTTTTATTTTTTGCGATAAAATTTGCGCCTAGTTCAGTATTACTTTGTCATAATTTCAGTTGCAATTACAGTTATTTATGACTTTTTAATCCTACAATTGTCTCTAAATTTAAGCTTGTAAGATTCTTAGTATTAGAGAAAACTAAGAAATGTACCAAATATGTCATTTTAAGAATTTTGTGACCAAATCATCTGGGCAATTCTATTGGCACACAAACTCTATTTAATTTTAAATTTATATTATTATTGGCACCACACCTCATAATTGTTGACATCCCATATAATTTATTTTTTGGATTTTGAAATGGCAATAGTTATATTATAAACTATAATTGTTCCTTCTTCCACCTTTGATCTCTCGTTCCAATGTTTTCTCTCTTCTTCAGCTGCCATCACCACCATCCCTCCACCGCCACCATGCCTTTGCCTTGGTAGCCTCCACCACTTTTACAAAAAATTGCGGCTAACCTCAAAATTTATGGATTTTCCTTCATACGTTTTTTATATTTATACTAAAATTTTCATTAAATACAAACAATTTCAACCATAAATAAGCTAAGAATCAGATTTTAAACTAATATGTTCACATATGATATGCCTATTAGTTCTATTGAATAATGTACCTTTGAGCATGAATATTGGGAAGGAAATTTAATATCTTATAGTGATTGGTCAATGGATCATCAAAATCTTCACAAAAGTATTTTAAAGAGGATAAAACATATATGTTAGAGACAGTGTGTGGTTTAATTGAATAAGCTAAGGTTTAATGTTTGAATCTGTAGAGAGAAGATGAAGGAGAGGGAAAGTGTGTGTGTTTAGAGGACAAAGATGAAGTATTGGAAGGAAATTGAAAGGTTTAGCATTTTGGTAATTTAAATATGTAGTGCTAGGAGTATTTAATATGGTGTTAATAGAACTAATTAAAACCAACTATGTTAGCAGTAGTATGGTGCCAAAGATAAAATGATGAGTGCCAATATAATTGCCCAATTATTTTCCTTTTATGAAATTTAATGGTACTTGCTAGTGTTTGAATTGAAACTGCAAAGATAGAATTGAACTTTTTTCAAAACTATGGGGACCATTAATGTAATGCACCATTGTACCCTATAAATACAATGGCCTTGATGGGTGCAATTCCAATATTATACTTATATTGCTATTTATTTAAAAACAAAAAGTATTAGTATTTGTTTACACTATTAAAAAATTTATATTTTTAAAAAATACAAAAATATATTTTTTTAAAGTCCGAAATGAAATATTTTTATTTATTTTATATAACTATCAATTAGTTTTTACCATTTACACTAATGTAGATTGTTTTTTACTTTATGCAAACGCTGCATCATTTCATTAAAAAAAATTATACTTTTCTGGATCATACAAAAAGTATACTTTAATATTTTTTAAGATGCAGCCAATATCTCTAAACAATTCAACTGCAAAACAGTCGCCGGAGAGAGAACCTGCCGTCTCCGCCGGCGATCGGCCGAGGGTGATGGTGACGAACGACGACGGAATCGACGCGCCAGGTCTCAGAGCTCTGGTCCACGTCCTCGGCGGCGATATATATATATACACATATATATATTTCAATAAAAGTGCATTCAAATTGTACACTTATTTTTGGCTAGGGTTAGCTATTGTTAACTCACAAATTCTACTTGAAGATCAAGTTGTTAGTACGGAGTAACTTTATGATTTTCTGTATTCATTGGCCTACCCTGACTTTCAGAATTTCTAGGATACGCATATGAAATCTAATTACTTTGCTAAGCGAATGGGCAGCGGTAGCCCCTGGGTGATCATTTGAAAATTTTTCGAGCTTTACGTATAAATCCTGTAGAACTTTCCAAAGGTAGAGGGAACTTTCCAAAGGTAGAGGGACACGTCCCCCTACCACTCCTTCGGTCCGCCAATGTGTATAGATCACTACCCCCTAAATTTCAATGGTTAGAGTTAACTTAGAAATAATTGAGTCTGCCACAGAGTATATTGTTCTTCAACACTACCGTTACATGCTGGCCGGATTCAATTATATTTTTAAGGAGTCTATCCAACTTTAGGGAGCTATGCACGTGTAGTTTTAAATTATTATTTTTTAATCAACATTATTGTTTTTTAATGGAGCAGTGCAGTGGAACTAAACTAGGACCTTCTGTTACCGTAGGCTTTGATAGCATGTTAAATTACCGATTCTGCTAAATGTTCAAGATTGTGTTTATTTTAATCTCCAACAATTATCTACCCTGGCTCTTGGGGAATAGAGAGATTTGTATATTTTTTAGGGTGTATGCCCTTGTGGGTTTTTACCTTACTAGTATGATGGTACCCTTGCTAAAGTATGATAGTTACTTAAGTGATTTTTATTGACTATCATGAGGTCCTTTC
>MKEJ01073293.1:0-24375 GCA_001753735.1 Embelia ribes | reverse complement strand
AATCATTTAAGGAGAAGAATCAAAGGACTACATTTCTTATAATTAGAAATTACAGAGGATTGTACTTCATCAAATTCGAATTAATACAATTACAATGTTTCTACAATTTTTCTATCTTATTTATTTAGACTAGGGATTTTGTGCGGTAACATAGAGTCAAGTTTTAAATTTTTAGGAGTTTTCATTTAGTTTACGAGTCTTCTTATTTTCGTAAACTTGGAGGGTCGTTTCAAGAGCTAAGTATAAATGGAGGTTTAAGGTTTTAAAGTGGAAGAGAATGAATTATATAATGAGTTTTTTCATTAACTTTTGTCTTTTTTAAGAAGATTGATTTCTTATTGACTATCCTTTGAACTTTTATCCAATCGGTGGATTCCATTGATGATGAGTTTTTTCATTAAGCACTTATCCTTTTTGGTGGATTCCAAATTCGGTGACGATTTTTACTATTACTTGTACGCATTTATTGATTTCCATTGGATAATGAGCCGTGTCTTATGTTGTTGCCTCTACCCTCATTTTTTATGCATCATAACATAACGACAAAGTATGTTCTAAGAAGGTTTTTTATTTTTTTAATTTTTGTGCTTGTAAGGTTGAACCGTTAATAAAGTATGTTTACAAATAAGAATGAGAAAAAAAAAATTGCTTAAACTTCCAACTTATTTATTCCAAAGAAACAAGAAACTTAATGTTCAAATCATGACATCTAATTGCAATGCTGCTTATAAGCATTAAAGCAAAAAAATTGAGCTTGTAGTTAGGGCGGAGCCAAAATTTTAGTCAAGGGGAACAATTCATTCTATGAGTATATGATTATTTGAAGTACGAGAATTTAAAAAAAATTTCATAAAGTTAAATATCAATATATGTATCGATAATCGTGAAAATTTCTTATTATTTATTTAATGTGATTTCTAATGAGTTTATAAGAGTACAACATCATATAAGTATATGATATACACACACAAACACACGTGCACACACACACAGAGTAAGCATAAAATAAAAGAAAGCTTAATAAAGTCAAAAATATTCACAAGATTAACTCGGGTGGCTAAGGTTGTAGGCTTGTAACTTATGACTCTAACCACCAGAAATAAAGATGCACATGTTGTTTGAACTGCACCAGAAATTATATATACAAGCAAATATACAGAAAAACAGCGAAAAAGCAAAAACATCAAGAAGTTTGGAACTTTGTTTGCTAAAGTTGCATCTTAAGACTCAAACAACTTGGACTGGCGTAACGGATATGGTAATTATTTATTTCTGAAAAACAAGGAGAAGAGGGACTTCTCCTCTTCACCCAAGCATGGCTTCGGCCTTGCTTATTTTATGGTTGGAAGCAAGCCCTGGTGTCAAATTTTGGTGAAACCATAATAAAGACAAAATGCAGAAATTACGAGAGAATGACAAACCAGCCGTATAAGTCAAGTTTGCTAAACAAATTAAAGCGGATTCTTTCCCATTTAAAAATGTGGTTAAAATAAATTTATAAAGGTCACGAAGAATCCTTTTGTGACCTGCTTATAGCAAAATAAGAAGCCTTTTGTGGTTTCATTTCATATGCCTTGAGAAGTCATATTTGTTGATAAAGTACAATTTTTTATTTTATTGTCTCATTTTGGTTTCATTTAGCCTACCCAAAATTGTTGGGATTAAGGTTTTGGTGGTTGTTATCGTTGTATTATCTTGTCGACGGAGTATTAATTTGTTTCACTGTATCTGCGTATCAATTTCTTGTTATTTGTAGGATGCAGTGGAAGAGGTTGTTGATAAGGTTCTTTCGGAGCCAATTCGTCCGCATTTCGCTATCCTTGGCACTACCCACACATTGGGCTTGGATTTGGCTCACAAATATGTTTGGAAGCTCTAACTTTTTCAGTTTTTCAAGTATTTTTTGTATAAACACCCATACTTATTTTTTTGTGCTTCAATTAAAAAAAAAAAAAAGATTACAGAAAAACTGGGTTCAAGAATTCCTGTTGTTTCGTACGAGTCCAGAGGCATAATGGGAAAGGATGTATTAACTGATGAATTCAAAGAGGTAATAAATATCATGATAACTCTGTCTCTTTATTTTATTTGATTACTGTTTTCTTAGGCGTAATGTAAATAACTGAATTGCTCGTGCATCATTTATGTTTTGATCTAAATAAATTTTCCAGATACAGAAGAAGATTTACCATGATTTTCAATTAGAAAATTTATTGCAAGATGCACATAATTATGGAATCTCGCTGACTGTCGGGTTTGTACCTGGGGTAAAGGTTGATGCTTTACCGTTATTATGCTCAGAGGTAAAAGTTTGTCTGTGTTTCAAATATATTCCTGATAGGTATTATGTTATTCCAAAATGATTTTGGTCGATGAGGCTATGACTTGTTCTAAAAAGGCATTGCTTGCATTGGCGAAGCAGGATAAGATTTTTGGTAATTCACATATTCCGCTGAACAAAATTGATTTCATATTTCTCTCCTGGCAAAGTAAAACTCCCTTGTACCATGCCAATGGTTCACTTTTTGTTCTTTATTTGTATGAAGAAATTGATTTGAGATTGCTCTCTTACAGGATCCTGTAAAGCCACTCGTCGAAAAATTTATTTTGGATATAAGGGAATACACTAACTCTGTTTCGGGTTGCACATCGCCTGTTGGGATAATTATGTTTGGAGTAAGAAGAATTCCTGCTGCTGTCTTTGCTCCTTTAAAGTCAAACCCGTCTGTTTATTTCTTGACTTGGATTTTGTTTCTTGGTGCATTTCTATCATTTATGCATTGGATAACATCATAGGATCTAGAAATGGACATGGAGCCTGTCATTGATAAATTGGGTGAGTACTTTTCTCATATGTGCAATTATAACCAGATATATTTGCAAATAAGCTGGCACATGCAAATTGCAAACCAGTTTTTGTATTTTTTTTCTTGAAAAGGAGAAATACGACATTCTGCATTCTTATTTTGGGTGGTCGTTTTCTTCTTCTTGTTGTCTGACAACTTTAAAGTGGTTCTCTTGGAGTTGTGATACCCATGAATTAAGTAACTTAGTTTTCCTTTTGACTATGTAGATTACGTCATGCACCCAGAGACCATTATTGTGGGTGATGAAAGCTGTCACTTTTTATACAGAACAGTGAATGATGCTGGTAACCATCGGCAAACAGTCAGTGCTGGTGTTGCTCTTTTATTCATGAAGGATAGCAATAAACCTCGTGGTAGTCTTTCACTTTCTGTTGCCTGAGGATTCTTTTCTTTTTCTTTTCTCACTTCTGTTGCCTGAGGATTCTTTTCTTTTTCTATTCTCGTAGATTCAGTAATTGACAAGAAACCTAAAAATGATGGGAGTAAGGTAACAGATAACAAACTTATGTTTCTTGATATTGTATGCACACAAGCAAGAGATTTTTGTTTCTTTTTCGCTTCTTTATTTATTATTATTATTTTTTAGTTTATTTTTTGCAAGAGACTTCCAATTGACTCTCTTCATGACCAAATTCTTGTGCCAATAGTAGTTTTGACGTTCTATTTGAGCCATTAGAGAAAGAAGTTTTTGTCTACAGATATAAGATTCTATTGTTCTTAGACTCTTAATTTACGTTTTGGATTACTTATACAGGTATTGGGGATATTCAATTCCACGTTGCAATATCTGCTAGTATGGTGCCAATAGGTCCAACATTTAAGGTAGCTGCTGTAAAAGAGATAAGGAAGGAGTCGACGTGGCTGTCTGCGACAAATGCAAGACTACCCGAATCTATCAATGGTCAAAATATACTACGTGACATAGAAGAGGAGGTATCCTTTATACTTGTCCCTACTTTAGATAACATATACTAGTAATTTTCGATTGTCAAACTCTGCTAGCCTAATATGTGCAAAAAAATAAATAAATTTGGTACTGCTTCTATTTCGTTGCGAGCCTTTTTTCTTCTTTCTTGATGGGTGGTGACGGGTGTTTCTTTAGTGGGTCCAATAATTGCAATGGACTAATTTATCAAGGAATAAGGAAGGAAATTGGAGGGGGAGAAAATAGAAATGCAGGAGCTAAGTAAATGATATCATTTTCCTTAAATTTAGTGGGGTAACTGAAAAGAGGTTGCATATACCATGAACGATCAAACATTTCGATATTCATATTGTGTGGGTGTCATACATAATTCACGCTTATTTTTAAGAAAGTTTGTTTATTACCCATGTCTAATTTTCCATTGGGTTGTAAGTATTGACTTGACTTCCTTGTTTTTATCATTTCTTTTTGTGAGCCGGTGGCTGGCTTTCCACCTATGAGATTTGTCATCATCTCTGTTTATGCTTGTATTCTGTGCAAAAGTACAGTTTATCATTGATAAATGTTATCATTATTGCCACAGCTTGGAGATCATAATGAGTATCCTATTCTGTACATCGCGGTCATTAAGAGAAGAAGATATTCTATGGGTTCAGAGAAGCCAGGTTGGTCAGCATCCATGGCATTCCATGATGTTCTCGGGTATGTTAGCTTTGTTTTCATGATTCTGCTTGTGCTGGTACTATTAACCAACTCAAGTAAATTAAAATAATAAAAAAAACTATCCTCGTGCACTCAGTGCATACTTGTCTCTTTTTAGGGTTTTGAGATGGATCCGGTATTTGTTATCCCTACGGTTGTGCATTTATACTTTGGGCTTGACTTGTATTTGATCTTGTGTGGTTGTATGTTCACTATGCTACGTTGGGCATGCTCATAACTTAAGTCTACGGCCTTAGATTGTGCATTCAGCCCTATCCTGACAAAATTTTTGACAGATAAGCATGTGTCACGTTATTACCTGTGAAATGTTGTAGCTCCAGCGACTAGTTTTGAATTCAAATGGTACACGACAGATGCAAAAAATGATGTAGTGTTTATGTCTGCTAATATAGTAAAAACTGAAAAAATTGAAATTTCCCCAAATGGCTTACCTGATCCGAAATTTTCTAATTTTCAGAGGAGAGAAGACACGCCTGTTTGTCCATGGTCGTGGGATCATGACGGGGGATTACTTTCACTTCTATTACCCAGACCCTAGTGCTGCTTTATCTTCTTGTCGCAAAGTAGAAAAAGATTTAGAAAAAATGAAGCAAGATTTCAAATCTAGTGCTGATAAAAGCCAAGTTTTCGGAGGGTTTATCTTCACATCCTGTGGTCGTGGTGAATCGTTATTTGCAGGGACAAATGTCGACAGTTCACCTTTCTTGGAGAATTTTCCTGAGGTTCCGGTTGGAGGAACGTTCTGTGGTGGGGAAATCAGACGCGGTTCCCCAAGCTTGTATTGTAAAGAAAAAAAAGAAACCAAATCTATGCGCTGTTGTCGCCACTCTTATAGCAGTGTTTACCTCCTCATGTCATACACACCTGCACGGCCAGAAAATTAGGCATGGGATCTCTTTTTTCATGTTTCTTTCCAAATAATGTTTTCTGCCCGTATTATGCCTTATTCTGTATATTGGTCAGACTTGATCTCTTGCACTCTGTCTCACATTTAGATTGCAAGGGTGAAAATTTTGTACAAACTGTATGTACATCTGAAATGACATATGTTCTATATCTTGACCTTTTTTACAAAATCTTTAGAGGGAATTTGTGCAAATGTAACTTGGACTCGATCTGATGTTCGAGATACTAAATTGTTGAGTTTATGACTAGTGTAGAACCAGAAAAGTAAGGGATGACAATAGAATTGAGCATCTATGTTTATGAAAATAATCAACTAACCTAATAAACTAATCATTATTATTATTAGATGTGAAATATTGATTGACGGAGTTGCATGGGTAGTTTAATTATTTGTAGGGATTAATACAGACTTCCTTTCCGGGTATAAGTAATTTCTTTTATTTAGTAGCGAGCATCATATAACTCCAAACAATGAAAAATGCGTACTTTTTTCGTTGAGGACTAATTAATGCAAGCTTTCTTTTCTATTTGTCAGGATCCGATTAATGCAGACTCTCTTTACAAAAAATGCCCGATAGCTGAAATCTCCCCAATAGAATCAGGTAGATTTAGTACACTTCATTAAGACTTTCTGGTCTAATTTGTTTTCGTATATATGCAATTTAAATAAATAGTTTCAGTATTATCGAATACAAAAGCAAACAAAAAGACCACTACTACCATATCTAATCACTAGCAGTGTCACCAACATGTTACCCCTGCCGACGAACTACCTAAAATTTTCCAACCAAGTGGATTCGCTTTCTCGCTCCAATGAGATTCTGTAGCACCTCAGTCATCTTTTATCAAAGATTCAAGGTGCAGGTCAGCAATATTTTTCCAAAAATGGATTTTGACATACAAAAAGCCATGCTTTTCAGTCGCCTAACTGGCAACATAACCAGCCATAAATCAAACAAAACAACTAAACGAAAATTCAACTCAAGAAAAAAGTCTGAAAATAATATTTGCTTGAAGAAAAAAAAATCCATTTCACTAGATAACCAAATTGTTGTTGCCCAGCAACAAAACAACATACAAAGACCATGAATTTAAAATCTCTTTTTACGAGTCTTCAATACGATTATTTCCTTGCTAAGAAAAATTCCACGAGGCAAATACAACTGAAATCAAAAGCAAAAGAGAGCTCAAATATCAATCCCCAAGGATTTCTTCAGTTTCTCCACCTCGAGATACACCGTGGAGTAAGGCAGAAACTCTGAAAAGTAGTTTTTACTCAGATCGTTAATAGCAACAGCAAGCTTAGGAATCTCCAACGTCTCCTCGTGGGTCAGGGTCCTAACGAACCGGGCTGGGTTCCCCGCCCACAGTTCACCAGTTGGGATCCGTCTACCAGGGGGAACCACTGACCCAGCTTCAAGGATAGAATGTGTCTCCACTAGGGTACCTTCCATGAGGATCGAGTGTTGCCCGATGATACACTCTGGTTCAATTGTGCATGAGCGTAAAAGACTATATGCACCTACTGTAACGAACCTGTCAATGGTTGTCTCGGCTGGCAGACCTGATTTATATCAAGAAGAAGCAAATGTTACATACAACTCCACATTTGTTTTCTCAAAAAAATTGGACAGGCAATATTTAGTAACAAACTGCCCAAAGTATATCCTAAAATTTAAGAATGAGGTTTAACAGGACCTGTGATATTTCCTATAAACAAGTCTTTGTTACCCAAAGTATATACTAAAATTTCAATCATTTTAGAGAATTATTAAACATAAAACTCCTATTTGAAAGAATTTAAATAAGTTCTTCAACTTATTAACTTTTAGCTACTTCATCCAAGTAGTTAATTGCATAAAAGGGCAAGTGTATTCACACTACTCACTTTTAAATCAAGAAATTAGCATCGATTGACTCACATGTACAACAGGCGTCAATACTCAATATACAACTTGTTCGAATGTTGAAAATAACCAAGAAGGACCTGTGCATATATTATAGCTAACTTCTAATTTCATTAAAAAGTACTAATAAAAAAAATCATCAAAAAGTAAGTGATTACTCTTTAGGTGAGAGCAAGAAATACGATAGAGCTTAGCAGAGACATTCTATATTACCGTCTAGAATCTTTAGAAATTTTGGTGCTACTGAAGCTGGTTTGCATACCGAGTTTCAACTTCCAGAGAGGAAGCAAATACAGAACTATAGATAAGAAAAAGTCCTTTCTCTTCTAGTCCTCTTCATACTCCAATTAAAAAGTTAACTTTCATTTTCTACAATTGCTTTCCCAAATGTACTATTCTCGGATAATGCATTAATATCTAAATATCTCGTAAATTTATACCATTTCTAATAGATAACTGCAATCATACTGAATTTTGGAACACGGCCCTACTGTGTTCTCCAACCTACACCACGTGCTCTAGGAGTCCGGGTTCATCGACAAATTTAAGGACTTTACTTAAACCAAACTTTGATGCATCATATACATAAATACAAGAAACTAATGATGGAATCCTTCTAAGAACCACTGTTGTTGTAGATACCCGCCTAAGCCAGCTACCACCTATTACTTGGCAACAATTAACTCGTCCAGCAGCGGATACTTGAATGGCGCCACCCAAATGGTTGATGGAACAAGACAGGAATAGCTTAAATTCTTCATGAAAAATAGGAACACTTCTCCAAAATAAGACTCAAAACTCATTCTCAGCAAGGCCGTTACTCTTTTCGCACTATCCACACACATCTCACATTCCATTTTTAGCAGGCAATGTCCCTCTATCTAGTTAACTGCATACTTCCCAAAGATATACCCTCCAACCAACCTGCTCTAACATTTCTATCCATGATATAAAAGATCTAAACACTCGTAAAGGCCAACCCACAACAAGCAAGACAGAGACTTGTATATAAATGTTGAGGTGGATGTATGTAAAGGTTAAGAAAGATAGGATTAAAAATGAAGAGATTCAGACTCGGTTAAGAATGACACCAATTGAAGATAAAATGAGAGAGAGCCGTTTAAGATGGTTTGGACATATAAGAACGAGACCAATGAATGCACCAGTTAGAAAATGCGAGAGTATTAGAATAAGAACGGACAAGAAAAGCAGTGTTAAACCTGTAACTACATGAATATAAGTATTACAAAAGGACATGCGTATTACGATATTGGACGAGCGAATTGCTTTCGATAGAAATAAGTGGCGTCGAAAAATTAGCGTTAACGATCCGACATGATGTCTTATTTTGTTCTATTTAGCATATCCCAATTTATTGGGATTTTCGAGGCTTGCATAATGATGATATTCTGCTCCCAACATTTTCCATCCTATTTAAGTCCAAACACTATGATTCCTCCCCAAAATCCTTCAACAAAGAAACACAACAAACCGGAGCCCTAAACCTACAATTCCATCCATAAATCTTGTGAATAATTATCCAGTTTCTAGCACATTTCTTTTTCGGGTAAACCAAATTATAGTCGTGTCTAACAAACCACAAAAAATGAATATTTAGAAAATAACCGTTGATTTTCCAGACCCTTGGCTATTATCCAAGAGTAGTGACAAATGTAAAGAGAATCATGTACAAAACTGTTCAGACACTCAAGTAGTTATATCCGTGAGATGATCCTTCACTTAAAAACAGAATCACCGCACGGTATATTAACACGTAATAGACTTTACACTTCCACTATATGATTATCATTGTGGGTATGCAAATCATTTTCTTTCAACCAATCTGCCAAAGAAAATAATTCAATTTCAAAAAAAGAAACACGAAATCCAAAATTAGTAAATTATAAAAAAGAGACCTGTGGGAGAAGACCAGGCAGCATGGACGACGCAGCGCTCCTGGACATTCGAGCAAAACCCGACGGTGATCTTGTTCAGGTCGCCACGTAGGACGGCGCCGTTCCACACGGACGCCCCGTCCCACACCGTCACCTGCCCGGCAAGCACCACGTTGGGCGCCACGTAGGCATCGACGGCGATTTTGGGGGCCCACTGTCCCAGCGGGATCGCCTGCCTCTGTCCCCTGTAGTCCCACTTCACCCGATCAGAGGTTAGCTCGCCAGTCTTTGTTGCCGCAGCCGATTCGGTGGCGAGGGTGCGGCGGAGTAGGTGCCGGTGGGTGGAGAGGGTGGAGGTTAGGGCTCTTCGGGAGAGTCGGGCGAGAGTCGCCATTGAAGAGAGAGAGAGAGAGAGAGAAGGGGGGGATTCTTCGATGTGAGGAATCTGGTTCATTTCACCTTCGGAGGAGTAAATTTATAATTAAACAAAGATTTGGGGCTTGAATGAAACGATTCGAGCCAAGATTGGATTGCTGAGTCTCGGCTAGCCAAATTTATTATTAAGTTCAAGTTCGGCTCTCTACGAGACTGAACTAATCAGCTCTAAATCTAGCAATCTCTTAGCATTTAAAGTTCGAGTTGACTCGCGAATTAGCTCTTTTAGTAACAATTAAAATTTATACCGAGTTATAACTAAAGAGTAATTTCTCTTGTACAATCGGCGTGGGAGAAATAAGATTCTCAGCATTTTTGTATGTTTGTGTAGTCGTAAACCAATATATATATATATATATATATAATTCAATCTATCGATATAATGAGTCAAGTTTTACCAAGCTCCACATCAGCTCATTTACTAGACAAGGTTTAAAATTAACCTCTTGCTAGGCTTTTTTATTAAACGAGCCGAGCCACATAATGGGCTTATTTTATGCACTACAAAAGAAAATTACTTGCGTACTTATCACTTAAAAAGTAAAAATGTTATTTATTTGCAATAGTTAATATAAAAAAAATTTACTTAAAAATACCAAAAATATACTTCGCAATAAGTAAAAATTTTGTTATTTTTTTCACGAAAGTATATTTCTCTCGTATTTTACTATATTACTAATTACTTTTCACAATTCTCAATATTACAAAATATATATTTTTTAATTTATACCAAACCAACGTATAATACTTATCAGAATTACTTAAAAATATATATTTCCATTCCCCCCCAAAAAAAATATAAACCAAAGGAACTACTGTTTACCCGTCTCAAAAGGCATTACTCACTTACACCCTATTTATTAGGCTAGGAATATTATGAGGGTCAATGATTCTCTTGGGCTGCTTTTGCACAGGGATCAAACCCATGAACAGGGTTTTAGGAGGTACCAATAGGCCGACTGGTTGAATAATTTTGTTACTATACTCATTTTCTTATTATAATCTTGTTTAGGAGCGAACAAACACCAGTTGTATATATTCAAAGTATTTGAAATTTGAAGTAACCATAAATCATATGCAATAAGTGAAGAGAGTGATTTCGGCGCCCCGACTCGGGGAATCATCAGCCTAATCTCACAAATGTTATTTATCCTGAAAATTTTGCATCATAGGCTTATTAGTAAGCCATTTTTCAAATTTTCACAATAATTAAAACATGGAGGAACAAAAGAAAATTGTAGCCTACATATAAGGGTGAACCTCAAAAACCAACTCTCATTTTCAAGATTGAACCCTTGGATGATGATGATGAATTGGAAGAGGAAGAAGCGTGTGCCGAAAATGGGAAAAACTCTTTTCATTGATGTTTTCATTTCATTTTATTTTATTCAATAGTTGTGCATGTCCGCCGCCCAAGGTCTGCAAGGAGTGGAGTTTGCCACGACCGGCCCAAGGTCTGCAAGGAGTGGAGTTTGCGGTGGCAAAATTGGAGTTGTAGTATCGTGCAGCTCAATTTTGATCCAATGGTCCAAAATTTTTTAAGATATTATTTATTTATTTTTTAAATTATAAATTCAAAAATTTGGACCATTCGATCAAGATGCTGCGGTTCAAAATTGAGTTGTAGGATCAATTTAAAATTCTGGACTATTCGATCAAGATGTTGCAGCTTAAAATTGAACTGCAGGATCCAGCACCTGCTGTTTTGCAGCAGCAAACCCCACTCCGGTCTGCAACCTCTGTAAAGCCCCAAGGGATTGTATGGGTGCAACCTTCCGAAAAAACAAAAACTAATCACACGTATCAACCCCCACAGTTCTGAAATATCCTCTCGTAGTTTGCCTCTATGATTTAACACCCCATAAATTTTCCAATTGAACATTTCACTCCCTCATACTTCACACTAAAGAACCTTAAAATGAACAAAAATCTCTCCACTGGATATAAGGCTTGAGCCCCAATGCTAGGCTAGGCAACGCAACGCAAACATTGGGGTCATTCCTGTTCCCTCCTTATTTTTAATCCCTAAGTTTTTAACTTCCATATCTCAAATTCTAAAGTTTAATGCCTTTTCATGTGTTGATTGGCTTAGGGAAATACTATTGATTAATAAAAGGAACGAACAAATAAGCAAGGAAAAAAAGTAGTACCGAATCAATTCAAAACACTTGCATCAACTAATCAGACGGGAAATTACCAAATAACCAAATGTATAAAAACAACATTACACCTTTAAAACGAGAGACCAAACAGACATGAGGGGAGAAACTGTTAGATCTGAAAGTAGAGGGGTGAAAAGTGAAAAACAAAGAAACTAGCCGGTGTAGATGTGGACCCCAACGGCAACAAGGAAGATGGTGATGAGGCCGAAGTAGATGACAGCGTGGACAACGATGGAGGCCCCACTTGTTTGCATGTTACCGAACTCTATGACCCGGTTTCGACCCGGGAGCTGGAAAAGCAGACCCGGTGTCATCAGCACGAATAGTACCACCGCCACTAGAACTGGGCCCCAATCCCCCATTCCGTCTGGAGAGAGATAGAGAGAGACACAGAGAGGGAGAGACAGAGAGGGGGGTGGGTGGGAATGTGCTCGTGGAGGAGTTGGTGGCGGTTTTGAAGATCAAAGGACGGGTGAGTTGAGAGTAGCGTTGATCTGAATCCATGGCTGGATTTTCGACGGTGAGGATTTTATTGGGAGGGGCGCTTTTGCTTCTCTCAAGTTTAAGCAAGAAAATAATACTCCCTCCGTTGCACTTGGGCTAATATTGGTCGTTTTTAAATTTCGATTTTTAAATTTAAAAATAAATATAATTTTAAAATTAAGCCTAAACCCGTGTGTTCAGTTGGAGTTTATATGTTTTAGAATTTTTGCTTAAAAATTTGATAATATTTATTTATTTATTTTGTTTGAGAGGAAATGCAATTTTAAACTGCATGCATCTAATTTTTATTTTTATTCTTGTTAGAAATAAGCTTACTTATTGTGTAAAAATTGTAATAAAACAAACTCCAAGTATAGCATGCACTCATGATCGGGGAGTGTAGGAAAATAATATAAACAATAAAAANNGTTTGAAGTTTAGTAGATTTAATAACCTAATAGTTGGATGCTAAATAATACATGATGAACGCTTAAACGTCTAATTCATTTTCATTTTAAGGAAATGATTTTTTTTACGCCTAAAATTGTGATCTGTGTTTAGTCTAGCTTCCCCTTTACACTCGTGATTAGACAAAATCCCTAAATTTTCCATTATCGCAAATACATCCCTACACTCTTGAATTGTTACAAGTCACCCTTCAGACGGAAACTATGCAATTATTGAGTATGGCAGAGAATTTATTTGTCAACAAAAATCACTTTACACCTCATGATCAGTGAATGCATAAGTAACAATCAGTTCTTTCTACTCCCAGTAAAAATAAATGTGAGATAAATTAACTTAAATATGAAAAAAAAAAATGCAGAATTTGGCTTCTAACACTTCTTCTTTTTTGTGGGTGTGTGTGTAATGGAATGAAGCAAATTCTAAGCCATATAAATAAAATTTAATAAGAAAAAATTATAGAATAATTTTGTAATTGTATATGTTAAATTCTGTTTCTATAATTTCTAATTTGTCTCTCAATGTTAGCCAAGGTTGGAGTATTACCCGCCTAAATTGGACATGTTAGAACTTGCCTCCCACCTTTACATTAACACGATACAAGATGCTTAAATTGTATTTTCAATCATGTAAAATGTAGAACACTGTTCTATTTCTATCCGAAGATTCTGCATATGTTTGTCTAATATTGGTATTTTGTGAGCATTTGCTTAGAAGTTGGGACTTAATTAGTAAATATAGTAAAGTATTAGGGGAGAATGTAATTAATTTATCCTATCAATCAGATTACTATTTCCCTAAATACTAATATACACAATCATGTAAATAAAATATGAAAATTATAAATTTGTATTTTGCTAAAATATAATCAGTACCCGAAATGCAATCACAAAAGATACACTTTCATTGTATTTATGCTGATATATGAACCATTTTTCATTGCGTTGCCTTATAGAAACAATCTTTTAGTCAAAAAAAAAAATTATTATTTCTTAAGAGTTAGTGATTAGATTCAAATGCAATTCAAACACGTGTTGCAGCAACAAAAAAAAAATTAAAATAAATTATAAGAAATCTCTTATAATAAAGGTCAAAATCAAACCCCCCAACAAATATATTACCTAACAAATCTAACTAAATTTTTCTTTTCAGTGGCCGACAACATGCTTCTGTCTCACATGTCTCTATCTCTAGATATCTAATTTTTTGACTACCAAAATTTTTCTCCATAAATATTTACACTCCCATCCCTATCCATGTTGATTTTCTTCTACACAACTTGAAAAGTTTAACCCTTGTTTTCTCTGTCTCTTTCCCGCAGCAAATGTCAACAAAATAGACTTATTGAACAAAAAAAACTTATTAACAATATTAGTTCAAATAAAAAAAGGATTTCACATATAGGAAATGTAAATCTCTCTCTCTCTCTCTCTCTCTCTCTCTCTACATATATATATATATATACTGAAAATACTCTTCACTGCTGTCTTTATCCTTTTCCTTTTTTCTTTTTCTTTTTCTTTATTTTTCACCTTTCCCTGATAAATTGCCAAATTGCAAACCACATCAATCTAATCTCCAAACACCAAAGCCAAACCACAGGTAAAAGTTTATGGAATTACACTTCAGCCCTTCAAGTTCATCCTGGCCTCTCTTAAGGCCCCTAGATTATCTAGTTGGATGAAGTTTTGAATGCAAAATAGAACAAGATAAAAAGTGATATGATGCAGAAACTAGAGAACTGCCTTAAAACAAGCCACCGGCCCAAAAATGTAGTGCAAATCTTGCTAATATTATGCGGTATAGATTTTATTTTGTTGGCAAAATTTGCACAACATATTTTAAGGACAACAGGCTATCCAAGTAGCCTCCTAAAGTCCAGGGGAGGTAATTTGTTCAAATTTAAAGCTAGGGGAGCACAGCGAGAAAAAAGTAATTGCTTTTTTATTTTTATTTATTTTTGTTGGGATCCGTTTTTGCATTTATTATAAGTGCATTAGATGGTTGGAAATATTTAAAATATGCATAAGAAAGAACATTAATGTTATTTTACCACATAAAAAGTTAAAAACTGGTCCAAAAAGGAAATTAAACAAAAAGGACAGATATATAGAGAGAGAATCTAGAGCGAGAAGCTGTGTGTATCTTCTCCACCCTCTTCGCACAGAACCCTAATCTTCTTCCAAAGAGGCTCCGGCGACGAAGAGACCGATGCCGCCGTGGACTGCGGCGCCGGACCCGCCGTAGCCCACGAGTCTAACGAACTATCGGAGCTGAAACAGACGTCGATCACACCGTTGGGGCTCCCAGGGACCGTCGATCTGAGCTTGCGTTTATTCGATTTGTAATAAAACCCAGTTGTAGAATCCGAAATCAACTTAACACAATCGTCCAATTGATCCTGTTAATCGCATAAAAATAAAATTAAATTTGTGGGTTTTGTTTATTGACGAGTAAAATTAATGAATTAGTAGAGAAATTGGGAAAAAATAATTAACCTTGTCGATTTTGAGAGTGTCCAAAAGCTGGGCTCGGTACTCCGTTTCTGAACAGGGGTTAATTGTGTTGATAATGTGCAGCATTGTAGCAGTTGCTAATACAGAGGGGAGAAATCTCCCAAACCTTGAATCTGTCACAAAAAAAAATTGAAAAATTACAACCTAATCAACTTAAAAGCATTAAATTCTAAAAACATGATTAATTGAATTTTGGGAATATATATACCGGAGATGAGAGAGACAATGAGGCACTCGCATCTACTGAGAAACTCACAACAAAAGTGGTTTTTAAAACCAAGTCTCCTTGTGAAATGATCAATAAATGAAATTGGGGTAACAGGGTTCATCTTCCATTGAAGAGTTGAGAGCACCAAAATCTCCATTCTCTGTATCGTCTTCGCCTCGAACACATACCTAGTCTCTTCAACCTTCAAAAATAGAAAACAAAACAACAACACAGATTTAATCAATTGGGGAAAACAAAATTAATGGCAAAATCGATCAATTAGTTAGCAAATTAGGCCTACTGAGGCCCAATTGAAAAAACCCAGATTAAATTAATTTGGAAAAACAAATCTAGTCGAAAAATTAACAAATTAATTAGCAAATTAGGCAAACTTGGAGGTCCAATTGAAAAATCTCAGATTGAATTAATTAGGGGAAAACAAAAATAATGGCAAAATTAACCGATTAATTAGAAAATTAGTCATACTTGGAGGTCCAACAACAGTGGAACTTGAGTTTCCTCCACTTTAGCAGCTAGAGAGAGACAAGCCACAGCAGCAAGCTGAGTCATCCATGGTTTCTCTCTCTTCAATTCGAAAGAACAGAGGAACCTATCGAAATAATTCACAGCTAAAACAGCAGTGATTTGGGAAAAAGAGTAATAAGCCACCACATTCAATATCCAATCGATAGCATCTCCTCTAGATTCAGCCATTAATGGGTTTTTTATCATCTCATTGTACAATTGGTTCTCTGTTTCTTTCGAAAACAGAGAGATTAGCTCCTCATTTTCCCAAAACAGGTCCTGCTCGAGGAACAGTTGGGGGGTTTGGGTAGGGGTAAAATGGTCATTGCAAAATCGGTCCTCTGGGCAGAGGTAATCTTCTTCTTTGCAGAACAGAGCATCGAGAGAGAATGGGGATTGGGCCATTATTATCTTCCTGTGGGAAGAAGAGATTTGTGGTTTGGTTCATTATAGGACAGAGAATGGGGAAGGAGGAGGCATCTCTCTGAATCTCTCTCTTCTCTGTCTCTCTCTCTCTCTCTCTCTCTCTGAGGGAGGTGTGGGTGGGAGAAGCAGAAAAGGGGGACAGACCAGTGCCTTGAACTGGGGCTTTTATTTGTGCGTTTTCGTTGTATTTTTGACTTTGCTTTTTGTTTTTTTCTTGTGTCAATTGCTTATACGCCCTTAAGATTTGAGATGATTTAAGAATTGCTCCCATGTGTTCTGAGATATATAGATATACCCCTCATCATGCTTTGATTCAACTAACAAAAAGATCACAGGTTAACATTTATTGCCTCGTTAAGGGCTCATGTTCGTTTGATTGATTGTAAAATAAAGTAATTATATATATATTTTTTTCAAATTAGAAGAGTTAGTTTACATGTGTAAAACATATACTTCAATGTTGAAAGTCTGATATATCTGTGTGTAAGTTATTATTGCATGATAATTTTTACCAGGATTCATGATAGTGGTATGCTTCTTGAGTACTTTGATGGTCCACTTATACTATAAATCACTATTCCCCTCTGTTCTTTTATAAATGACATTTTAATAAATTGAAGAAATTCTTAAATGAGTGGTCATTTGACAACTTCAATGTAAAAACAAAATGATGAAGTACCCAAATTGTCCATTTCATTAAATGCTTTTTATTTTACAAAATTACATATTTAGACTAATAATACACTTTTTGCATATTCCCAACAAATTAATTAGAGGCAATTTAGTCTATCTATACTTATTAGCCAATTTATTAATTAACGTGACGGGTCTAAAAGGTCACCTAAAAGAAACGGGGAGAGTATAGTTGAACGAAGAAAGATATTAAATAGTTATAACAATATAAGCCATAGTTTAACTATATAAAACTTGTAAAAATAAATAAGTTCAATTTATAAATCCTAATCAGACAATCAGTTATTAATTTTAATTATTTGTAAGAATGGTAATGGAAAAACTAATCCGTAAGAGAATAATTATTAAATAAAAATTTTCATAAATATTATAGGTTATTTTAAAAATTATAAAACATAGAATATTCTTTATGATTTACAAATATTCTTTATGAATTTTTTTATAATTTGTCCGATCTTGTACAAATATTCATGAAGAATATTTGTAAATCATGAAGATATTGAATATTTGTGCTAGGTGATCGTCTGATCTTGTATAATTTGTCCGATCTTGTATGCTCATTTTTTTCGCCCGATCTTGTACGTTTATTTTTAAAAGAATACAAATTATGTAATTATTAAAGGTTAGATTGATTCGTGCTGGGGTAATTGTTAATATTATCTATAGTTATTTTATGAATTTTATGTTTTTTAGTTTATGACTAATATTAGCATCAACTTTTAGTAAATGTTTACTGCTTAAAAAATATTGTTAGATCATTACATTTTCCAACAAAACCATTTTTATATCAGAAATTTTTTTTGAACAGTTTCTTCATTTAATTATATATGCAAAGCAAATAATTATAGGTCACATGAGTAAATGATCGTGGCTAAATTTTTAATGCGTGATTATTTTCGATTTGGTGATATAGCAGTCCCTAATTTTTATTAATCTACTCAAGAATGGTACATATTTTCAGTTGAGTTAACAGTTGATGATGAACCGAGTTGAGCCAAACCCAATTCTCTGTTGTTTGTGATCATTTTGCATATACAAGAAAAGGTGGCTCCAGCTTACACATTTACAGCTCGGGCGAGTAGTTGGCTCACGTCATTATAAGTTGCTGAGTACAAATTAACTTAATTTTCGGCCACATTCGATATAAAATTGTTGATATGAGTCATCCAATATTACGAATTAAAACACATGGCTAAAGCAATTTATGAAGACTATACGAAATTCATTAGGGAGTTATCAACGAGTACACAACTTTAAAACAACTTGATGTATTGTACTCATTACATACTCAACAAGAGGATATGAGTATGTAACGAGTCGAACTAGATTATGTTCTGACTAACTGCTATGACTCGCATACTTAACGAGCTACATTTTTTGAATTAGAAATAGATTTTTTTACATTAAAGAATCCAATCGGAGCCATTCGATGATGATCCTATCCATAAGCTATTCGTGACATTTATAGTCTTAACTTATTAAACATGGCTTAAGCTTAACAATAACAAGTTGGGTGTATGCGAGTACTGTTCTTCACATCCCTATACTTATTTTAAAAGTGAATCCCATTTCCATTCATAGTTGTCATACCAAAAAAAAAAAAAAAAAAAGAGGAAATTGAAAGCGGTATCGTTGCATTAGAAGTATACAAGAAACAAAAAGCAATTTTTTTTTTAAATATCTAATAAATAATATATGCCTCAACTTGAAAACTAATATATTATATTAAAAAACTAACTATAATTACAAATATATACATATTTTTTAACATTAAATAAATTATATAGTAATATTATGAATAGATTAGTATCATACCAGTTAAAGTAATTAAACATGATTAATTTGTTAGTTTTGCCACTTTACTAATTGGAAAAAAGTCTTTTAGTAATCGAGTTTCTAATGCAGAGTTTAGAATACATTTCCCTCTACTCTCATTTCCCAGTCAAATCGAAGCGTAGCAGCCTAAATAAGAGACTATAAAAAACATCAAGCCCTTATTGTGTAATTTCACAAACATATTCCTTCTCGAATGCACGCTCCTCTCTATACAAGTACAAACCCTATCTCTCTCTCTCTCTCTCACTAAACATCCTACTCTGTAAAACCCTAATCTTCTTCCCCAAGAAATCAACCCTAATCTGCGATGGCGATTCTATCGGACTACGAAGAGGACCAGAAGCCGTCCTCCTCAGCCGCCGCGCCGCCGCCGGGGAAACCGTTCTCCGCCGTGCTCGATCCGGCGAGCCCCCTCGGGTTTCTCGAGGCGGTGTTCGCGTTCGTGGCCAAAGAGACGGATCTGTTCAAGAGCGACGCGGTGGTGAGGGACGTGAACGCGATCGTTAGGAGGGAGAAGGAGAAGGCGGAGGCGGAGGAGAGGAGGAGGAGGGAGAAGGCGGCGGAGAAGAAGCCGGTCGGGAGTGCGGAGGCGAAGGTGCCGGAGAAGGCGGAGGCGAAGGTGCCGGAGAAGGCGGTGGAAGAGGAGAAGAAGGCGGACGGCAAGAGAGGTATATGTTAATATTCATATGTATCTATAGTTCTGTTGTATTGTTTTGAGTTGTTGTGTTTTGATTGATGACAGGGACGGAGCTACAACCACTATTTGTAAAATATTTTATCTATAATTTTAGTTTTAAATTACCAATGTTATATATTTTTTTATTATTTATCTTATTATTTTTTTTTTTACATAGTTTCATTAGTTTTATACTTGGATACCCTGGGTATGCTGTATGTGAGAATAGGGATTTTCTATAGAGTGATACTCTTATTGAGTTCCACATCGGTTTGTTTGTGTACCTATTGCTTTTTTTGTTTGATCTTTTATGTACTGATGATGATTTTGGCTCGAGTAGGGGTTTGTTAAAGCTTCAATTTGATTAAATTATACTTTGAGTTCGATATGTACCCATGTCTTTTTGTGCTATGATATGTTATTGACTGATTACTGGTTTTTTTGTTGCGGCATTTAAGCTCAAGATTTTTTTTTTTTTGGGGATTAAAAGTTGGTGTGATTTGGGTAATCAGATTTTAAGTTGGTTTTATTTGCTATTTTGGACTGAAAATGTGATGAAGCCTTCAGCCTTTTTCCTTATTTAAAAAAAACCTAAGTTTTTTTTTCGCTTGAAAGCAGCAACCAAACAAATATTAGGCTTGTGTTTCTTGTTTGTAAAGCCATGTTGAAGGGGTATGCATAAGGATTTGTGTGACTTGTATATACAGTGTTGTTGATCTTGGGTTGATTATGGATCTATTTTTGGCCGAGTGTATACTTCTTGGTATTCTTTTAGTTTCTTGATTGATTAGTTTATGACTATTACCTATGTATGGCTCTGTTCTTTGCTAAATGGTTGAATAAATTTATGTATCTTGTGTGTTTGCAGTGGTATTGGTATTGAGTTCAATAGAGGTTTGGATATGTGTTTTTGATTTATGTTAATTTTCTTCTTGATTGATGTTCTGATATTTTGTCTATGCACAGTGGTGATTTTGTCCGGTTAAATGTGAAAGGTTACATGTCTATCTGTGTTGACTTCATTAGGGAGTTACTTTTGGTTTATGCTGGCTGAGTTGTGAACAGATATGCTTATGTAGCTTCGGTTCCTTCATATTTTTTCTCTTGATTGAGTTTGCCAATCTTGGCTGTATGATCAATACCGGTTACACTAAATTGAGTAGGTATTTTTGGTGGTAATGCATACCTGTTTTAGTTTTGTATACAAGATGATGTGGGGCCCAAGTGAGGAATAGTAGTGGTGGTGGTTCTTAATCTGCTTATTCCTTTTTAACCTGATTTTGCATTCATTGTTTGGCCATGTTGCTTATGATCATGAAAATAGTTGGATAGAAAAGGTAAACCGAGAGTTTGGTGAAGGGTGTAGGATTTTGTGAAGTGGCTGAATTATCTGAGCTGTATGCTTTATGTGCATTCAATAGGACATTGCTTTTTTAAAAACATAAGATCTATGAGTGTAATCTGCTTCTGAATCCCTGATGCATTAGTTATTATGTTTACTTAAGTGCCACAGTTCATAATGTATCAGTCCGGCTTTGCCAATGCCAATGCAAATACACTGGCCATTGGCATCCAATTTTCACATTGATGATGCGATCATGAACTTGCTTCTTTTCTTAGTGATGTTGCTATGATATTTGCAAAAGATGCATGTGTGTATATAATTCTATTGGTCTCTACTTGCTCCACTCAAACACAGGAACTCTTATACGGGAGACATGTATTCCTGATCTGGGAAAATTTTCTCCTATGTTCTTGTCAGTATTAGTAGTTTAGTCTATGGTGTTGACATTGTACCACTAAGAAGCACCGATACAGGAATGGGTACGGATACGGACACTGGTGTGGGCATAGATTCGGTAATTTTCAGAAAATTCTGGATACGGATACAACGGGGATTCAACATTTTTTTTTTTTAATAATTTTTATTAGTAAAGTTATGTATTGGTTGTTAGCTCAAAGTAACAACTAAGCAATTGCATTTCTTTATAATTTAGTGCACCTTACTAATGAGTATCAATTATAAAAAGATCCAATAACATGTAATACACTAAAGTCATAAACAACTATTGAAACGTGATTTGTGAAAACCACTAAAATGTATGATTAAAAAAGAATAAAATTTGACCGAAGTAAAAAAAGGTTACAAATTGATTCGCCGTGTCTATGACAAATCCAAAATGAGTCTATTGTGTGTTCAAATTTTGAATAATTAAATAGCATTTTGGACTCGCCATGTGGCATGTCGGACATGTATTTCGAAGTGTCCGTGTAATATGTGTGTCTGATCGTATCCGATGCGGACACAACACCTATTTTGGAGTGGCCGTGCTTCCTAGTTGTACCACCTATGAGATGCTGCTTTATTGTATGTATTTTTTTGCAATCCTAACACTTCTATATCAATTTTGTGCTTAAATATCTTGCCAGATCCGAACAAAGGCAACGGTCTTGACATGGACAATTACTCGTGGGGCCAAAGCCTGCAAGAAGTTAACATTACTATTCCAGTTCCTGTTGGTACTAAATCAAGGTTTATATCATGTGAGATGAAGAGGAACCATCTGAAAGTTGGGCTCAAGGGTCAGCCTCCAATAATTGAAGTAAGTTTCTTTATGTGTACTGTATATGATTGTTCTGCATGTTTATCTAACAGGCAGTGCATTACTCTTTGCTGATTATGTCTGGCTTGGTTGCAGGGTGAACTATTTCAGCCTATTAAAGTTGAAGATTCATTTTGGAGTCTGGGTATGTTTCTAAAGCAACTGTTTGTTTCCTTGCATTCTCCATTATTCGATCAGTTGTTAGCTACTAGAGATTCATTATACTCGTTACATTTGGACTTTTCATTCCTTTCTTATGTTACTATTTGGTGCAGAGGATCAAAAATCTATATCTATACTGCTTACCAAACAGAACCAGATGGATTGGTGGAAGTCTTTGATAAAAGGTGGACCAGAGGTTGATACTCAGAAGGTGGAACCTGAGAGCAGCAAGCTATCTGATTTGGACCTTGAAACTCGATCCACTGTGGAGAAGATGATGGTAGGTTAATTATTTTTGTCACCTCTTATGCTAATTGTCATAGGATGTTTCGCTAGATTTAGTGACGTGGCCAATTCAGTTATTGATCCTTAATTTGTGCTATCAGTTGAAGGCTGTGTCATGTGATGGTCCTTTCTATGAATTATGACAGTAGTAGAACTAGTTCATTATGAAAGGATTTTTAACGAAATTCTCGGTGAATCTTACTATCCAGTTGGCTCCTTCCTTTTTACAGACTTTTTGCAGTATTTTGTATGCAGGTTTTATTCCTCTCGCTCAATGTTTTATGTGGATTGTAATCATGTAGTCATATATTTTTACTTTCAACCCAGTTCTCATTGTTGCTGAACTAGGAGTCTCATCTTTCCATTGCATGTTTTTAACAGTTTGATCAGCGTCAAAAGTCAATGGGCCTTCCATCAAGCGATGAAATTGAGAAACAAGAGATGTTGAAGAAGTTTATGGCGCAGGTGAGCATCTGAACTGTCTGGGCGTCTTCTTCGTCTTCATATCTTCATTCCTGTGGTTGTGTATCTCTTCATTTCTATGTTGATAGAATGGTTTAAATTACTTTTTGTAGCACCCGGAGATGGACTTTTCGAGGGCAAAGATGGGTTGAAGTTCCTGACGACAAACATTCTCGGAGCCTAGTTTTAGTTACTTCTTGGAAACAATTGTCTAGATTGTTTTCGATATTCAACTATTGAAACTCCGGTGTATTTTGGTCATCATGGTTTTGTGATATTTTGGTCATCATGGTTTTGTGATCCTAACTTTGTTCATTCTAATCAGTATCTCGGTTAAATGAATCTTATTGTATTTCTTTTTGTTGCAATTTTTACAAGCATGGATGTTATGCCCGAAGGACTAAATGTCTAAAACGACCACTTTTGCCTGTATCTATTGGGGATCCGATTAGCTAAATTTAATTCCCAGTAAGATTGCCCGTACACAATTTTGTCCTGTTGCTTCAAGTACGAAAGTGATGAGTACTACTCAAACAGATTGATTTCTTCTTAATTAGCGAAGTGGATCAAAAGATATGCAAGAATTAAGAATATTGTTACGCAATATAGATTTTTAGTTATGGAAGTTTGAATTCAAAGCAGGGAGAAAAAAGGGGCCCAAGTTCAAAAAACGACGATTAAGTTGTGGAAGTTGAATGGTATATAGATAGCCATTCAAAGCATATAGGAAATAGCATAGTTCAAAAAATGATGATTAAGTTGTGTAATTTGAAGGGGTAGTAGTTAAAGAGATATAAAGAGGGAGAAAATAAGTTGTATAGAATTGCAAGAATGAAAAATAAAAAAGAGCAAGGATTTAAATAGTAACAACGATGGAGAAATTATTTTGACAAATTTTTTAATAGCGATCAGTTAAGGAATTTAGGTAATATTATTGTTTATTTGAAGGAGGTTAACCGTAATTTTATGCGAATAATTAAAAGGAGCGAGGTTGAAGAGACTTTAAGAAAAATGAAGTTTAACAAAGCAGTCGGACCGGATGCATTCTTATTGAGGTCTGAAAAGTTATGGGAGATATGAGAATAAAATGGTTAATATGTTTATTTAATAAAATCTGACGTAATGAAAAGATGATCTATTAATGGATAAGTAGTACTTTAATACCTTTATATGAGGATAAGGGTAAAATAAAAAACTATTCAAATTATCATGGTA
>MKEJ01073290.1:0-11804 GCA_001753735.1 Embelia ribes | reverse complement strand
TATAATATATATATATATATATATATATATATATATATAAAGTGAACAATCCACCACTCAAGCTTATGGTACAATCATAAAAAAATGACTTACTTCGACGATGACGACCATCGCGTGCTTTCAAGTACTTTTGTTCTGCGGTCACAGAATCCAAAGCTTCCCTCAGCTCCGCAATTTTAACATTAATGGGGTCGAGATGTTCTGCAACCATCACCACACAAAGCTTAATAAAAGAATATCAAAATAAATACCAAGACAAATAACAGCCCCAAACTGTAACGAAGTTCACACTTTGAACAGCAAGTCAAAATTTTAGATGCACTGCTGTTTGTAGCAGCGTAACAGAACTGTCAATGGATCAATGCATGTTATTGTTACTGAAAAAACGTAAGTAATGAACAAACCGTCTTTGGCAAGATCATGTTCACTGGGAATGTGGCCAACATGAATGTAGAACGATACAGTCTCTGGTGCCGATGTCGGATTATGGAAACAGAATTTGTACATTCCACTTCGTGGGGCCTTGAACTGAAACTTATCCCCAGATGTTCCCTTCGCAGAGTACACCACATTATCCCCGGGAGATGATGCCTGCCAAAAATAACACATTCAGGAAATCAATGACTAAGCTGAAAGGAACTAAAACTAATTGGCATGGTACTACAGTTGCTGCCTCCTGGTAATATAAATTTTTGTTTGTAAGCTAAACCGCACTATTGGACCGACCGAGTTGTCCAAAAAAGCGATCAATCCACATTCATGATCTCTGAAATATACAGTGAACAGTAGCTGGCATTTAGAACCCAATTGGTGTATTTGATAGGAAGGTTCAGCAAATACAATAAAGTTTAACGAAAATAATAAAGGCTAAGGCCAGAATGTGCAAAAGTCAAGTTCTGGTCTAATACCTGAAAGCACCACCAAGAAAGGCTCTAATCCACAATGACAAAAAATTTCTGTACCTATTTATAAATGACTATCTATCGAAGAGCTGACTATGGAGAGACCTTTTCTCCAACAATTCTAAGGTGAAATTTCATATGAAGCATCTACAATGTACAAGCTGTGAGACGATAAGGAAGTGACAAAATAAGCGGCAATCACTTTAAGACGGGAAGGAAAAGGATAACACATACTTTTCTCGTAACTATCCTCTATCTAATGATTTACACGGGTTAATACTACAGTCACATCCTGATATGTATCAAACCCAAAAGACACATAAACGAAATAAGGGATTCACCAATCATCAGCGAAAGGAAGAACCTTGTGAAGAAAGCAAACCCAACTTAGTTATACAGCTACAAAACCCTAAATAAAATAAAATAAAATAAAACCTTCCCCATTCAACCGAATAGCAGACCGATGGTGAAAACTTAAAGTTATGTTTCAAGCTTAGACTTCTCGATTAACTTCATAAGAAAAAGCAATATATAGACCATTAGAAATCCTGAATTGTTGGTCCCCAAAATGTGTTTCCAATACAGTTGTCAATGAGGGAACCAAGAGTAGGGAGGATGATCACCTACTTTCCTATCTGAAATAGCTTAAAACCTTCAACGCAAATGATATCAGATCCCCTAGAGATGGAGAGACATCAAAATCAAGTTTTCGAGAGAAAAGGCAAGAAATCTCAAGTATTTGTTAGTCTATAATTGTAGTAACAGTCATCATATGCTGGTAGGATCTCTTCAAACTCTTAGGAAGTATAAGTTACCACTAATACATGAAAAACAAACAACAACACATGAGAACCCAATCAGAAAAATGTGAACACTGTAGTTCGACGAGTTAAATGTGGCTAATCCAAATGCCCATAAGAGGAGATAACTCAGCCAATTTCAACATAATTAAGAGTCGCTCCAAGAGGCTCATGAGGGAGTGTAACACAACATACTATTTATATTATATATTTAACCAAGGACCCGAAGGTGTTCCAAATATAACTACAAAGGCCTAATCCAAATTCCAAAGGCTGCCCCAGATAACTACAATGACCTATGAGATGACAAAACTACAAAGCACAGCATATGGGTTCCACCTACCACCCTCTGACTCTACCATGCGGGATATCAATGCCTTGACCACATAGCATGCGCTATCTTCCAGAATTGCTTCCAAAAGGATCCCAACCAAAACAAAGAGATCATTCAATTTTACCCCCACTTTCTTCCACATAGTACATAATGGGGGCTCAACAATTATGCACTTACACAAGCCAGGTTTGTAGCAGATGTCTAATTTACTTTATCTTTTTGTACCAATTATGCATGAATTTCTTAGGCATGTCTGAATGTTTTTCCCCTTTTTGTTGTTCATACCAAAGAAAACAAATGAATTAGCTTCACTCAAACATTAAACGAGAGAATCTGATGACAAATAAAGATTTCCAAATCCAATCACATTGAACCGAATATAATTATAAATAATCCACAAAACTTCAAAACTTTGCACATGTCTATATAAATGATGCAGAGGAAGATAGGGATCTGCACAAATAGAATTCATTATGGAAGAAAGGCTAGAATCTGAATGACAATTTCTTTAAATTGATCAAAACAAGCTACTGGAACAAAATTCTAGTCAGCTTTATATAGAGATACAAAGAAACTACTAGAAGTCTAGATCCAAGAGACTTCTGGACCTTTTAGACATCCTAGACTGAGAATTAAACACTCTGCTAGCAACCAATTAAAAAACTGAAAAGTCAGACTCAATAACTTGACTAAAATAAATTATTCTAAAAAATAAAAAAAGTAGTTGTCTGTAACAAGAAGATGCTCTTGCATCAATAACTCTACATAGAAGGTGGGATTACGATCGTTCATTTTCTTCTTTTACACGCATCAAATATAGGAATTCAAAGAATAAATAAATTTAAAGAAAACTAAAAGGTGTGCTAGAAGCCTAAACCCCTAACCCAGGACAGAACTACTTTCATTTTCACTATTGCTTTCCACCTTTCATTTAATTATCCATAAGGAAACCAACGAATTAGATCCAATTATACATCTAATAACAGATACAGCATAGATCCTTGCCCCAAAAAAAGAAAACTTTTTCTCAGTACTAAACTTTTCCTCTATTTTTGACGATCAAAAGGAAAAGAACGAACGAATTAGCCTCAATTTAACATCAGGTAAGGCAATTACGACAAAATGCTACAAAGATCCAAACTTGCAGACCCATATAATGAGAACATAAACATGATAAAAAGATGATCTAAAACCTTAACCTCTAGAAAGTTCTTCATCTATGTCTCTAATATCTCCTTTACTGTTACTCTCTTTATATATCGAACAAATGAATTACTTTCAATTTAACATCTAATCACATTGACCCACAAGACAATCAATAACAAAATTACTTTTTCAGGTACACCTGTAATGTTTCCCCCTTTTTCCGGGTTACCCAAAAGAAAAAACAAATGAATTAGCTCCAATTCAACATTTAAGGCAAAATTCTGATAAAACAGTTCAAAGATTCAAATCCAAAATATCATATAATCAAATCACAGACATCAGAGAGTGAGAGAGATTTTATACAGTGAATTACATTCGATTTTGCATCTAGTCACATTGATCCAGGAGACAATTAAACACAAATCAATTTTCTTTATGCATATGCCTACTGTTTTCTCCTTTTTGTTGGTTACCCATACATCCCAATCCAATTCTCACCAGATTATCCAATTTTAACCCTAAATGTTGATTCCTAAAAATCAAATTCTAAACTAGAGGCTGCAATTTCAAGAATATCCATGCCAGATTCCTAAACCTAAAAATAGAATTGGGGATGAACAGTATTCTCATAATTCAAGGGGATCACTATAGAAAATCCCCTATTTTTAGGGAATCAATAGTATTAGATACACTGGGAAGGTGCCCTAAAATTTAACCTCTAAAGTTTAGTTTAGGGGGCTCATTTAGGAGTACAGGTGATGGGCACAATTCTGTTAAAATAGTATTAAAATCCAAATCCAATGTACCATATAATCAAGCCACAACATACACATACAAATATACATACATATATATATATAGAGAGAGAGAGAGAGAGAGAATTGTCATACGGTGAAATCGATGCCGGGATGATCGGAGCCCCAGAAGATGTCGTGATCAACAACGACGAAGTTGCCGGAGACGTTGTCACCCTCGTATATCACGTACTCGTAGACACACTCCACGTCATTCACCGTCACCGCCAGCCCCGACAGCTCGTGTACGAAGCTCATGAGGAGGAGCCCCACCAGCAGAATAGCGTAGGGCTTGGATCTCTCTCTCCTCTCCATTTTTCTTCTGCTGCCGATTCTGAAACTCGATTGTGGGATTCAGGAAGGAGAGAGAGAGATCCGAGAGAGAGAGAGTGAGATAGATTTGTGGGAGTGTAAGCTGTTCCTTTTCTTCTTCAGTTAGTTAGAGAGTGAAGCTTTGAACGGCGCGAAAAATGGAGATCATCATCGTTGACGGTTATGTTTGGAATTAAATTACGCCTTGCGCCCTATTGTTTAAAATCTGCTACTTTGTAGTCCCTTACATTTTCAATTTCGCGAAATAGGACTCCACACTATCAAACTTCTATACTTTTTTCTTTTCTTTTCTTTCTTCTGTTTTTTTTTTTTGGAAAAGACCCAAACTTCTATAATCAAAATCAGTAAATTTAAGGAACGTACACGGGAACCACTAGGATTAGTCTAGCAGCTAATGCCTGAAACGCTTAATAGCAGGTTTGGGATTCGTGTCCCCCTTTCGTGTCCAAATGCCCTTAATGTTAAAAAAAAAATAACGATATACATACAAATTAGTTGTATCTAAAACTAGTACAAATTAATTTTTATGATTTACAATTAGCTATCATCCAGTTTTGTAGTAAGAAAGAGAAAGTATGATTATTTTAATTGTCAACCAAGTAAGTATAGTTTGCACAAATTTTCGATAAATTTAGTGACTAGCCGAGGGGCCAGTGCCTAAGATGCTTAATAGCATGTTCAAGATTCGACTTCCCCTTTTTTTTGTTCAAATGCCCTCAATGTTAACAAAAAATAATGATACATATACAAATTAGTCATATCCAAAACTTGTACAAATTAATATTACGTTGTTTACAATTAGTCACCATCTCATTTTGTAGAAAGAGAGAGAAAGTATGATGATGTAATTAATTATATTTTTTTTATATTGGAAGTAATGAAAAGTAACTTATAGTAGTTTAAATTATGATAGAAATACTCTTTTGTGAAAAAAATATCAAATTCTTTATTTTTTTCAGAAGTACACTTTTGTGCGTTAAAAGTATAATTAAGTGTGTATATATATATTTTTTTATGCACAAAATGAATCATTTTACTTTTATGTAAAAAGTACAGAAATAAATACTTTTTGGTACTGGGCCATTGTAATTCCGTGAAAAAAATTATTCTTACATTGAGTTGGTTCCATTCGCAAACTGACTAGTTTAGGTGATATGTGGGCCTAGAAAATTGTTGGGATTTAATATATTGAAATGGGGTAAAAAAGGAATAAAATAATTACTTGTAAAAGATTTTGGAAATTCGATACCAGGATATACGTAACAAAAGTTGTAGAAACAAAAGTTGTTTTTCAACATAAAAAATTTGATTATGATAGATTAATGAATTAAAATAAACATGAGCGAAGGAGAGGCTTGTGGTTTTTGTAGTGTGAGGGCACTGAAGCTTAAAAGCCTATCAGTGGCAGAACAAAGATTTTTAGTTCGAGGCCAAGTCCTGCTTCTTTAGGAGGATGGTATTTTTTTTCCTTTGTAGAGGGACAATGTAGTCCGCATTTTCAAAATTTTTAAAAATTTTGGAAGTTGGAGAATTATCGCCGTTTATTGTTCCCTTTAATCCGCCAATGCTAACAGTATTTCTAAAGTCACCATTCATTGTTCCCTTCGATTGTATGCTGGTTTGCTCCTCCCTTAGATACACTAATTTGGCAGAGAAATAGGGTATTCAAACTCGCATAAGTATGTATACTTTTTAGAGTATGAAACTCAACGGTTACACCTAGCCGAAGCCTTGGTTAACTCTAGCAAGACCATAATTTTGCTAAAGCTTGGACTAGTTGAATGTATTTCAAGCAAACGAGACGCCCATAATAAAGTCTATCGAATGTCCTGTGAATAAGTCGTTACTGAATTGTTCCGATAAGTGAAATTAAACCTTGTATCAATTACGCTAAAAGCCACGAATGAAAAATCAATACTTTGTATTTTAGAAATGAACTTAACTAACGGCTTATATTAATCTCATGAAAAAATAAGTGGATACGACCGAGTCTATATTAACACAAGGATATTTTTATTTTTGTACGGACATTGGCTCCCTTTTTATATACTACCCATCCATAAATAATTAGCCAAGTGTCTAATTCGACTTATATCCAAATGGATATTTTCAATTATTAGGGATCTCAAGTCAAATTAAAAGTAAATACAAATATCTTGATCATTTATCCATAATTTAAAATTTTATAATGTGTTAAATCAAACAATTCAATAATTATAAGACAGAATACAAGATTATAGTGAAGAATTATTAAAATTTCTATCCTTTTTCACCATTATTTTTCTTTGTTCTCAAATTTCCCCGGACCTGCATTGTTGGCTTTTGTGATGACGTAAAACTTTGAGTCTCATGTACTACACAACAACCCTAGATTGGGACCCCTCACAACGACCATGATGACGTGAAATTGAAACAAGTACTAGTATATTTATATTTCCTTCAAATATCCACCAAACATAATGGAAAAACATTGGTAGCATTTGTTTTCTAAAATCAACTTCACAAGGAACCTATATTTTCTTTTGTTCTCAATAAAGTTACTACTACCAAACAAAGGTAAACTACCAGGGCATTTGCGATTGATTGTTTCTTCGGGCAATGTATCATAAATAAATATTAGGAAATTATTTCTACAGAGTACATATATAAAGAATAAAAACAGGTGCACATGTCAATTAGTTTGTAATGTCACTTATTGCAGTTCTGTGATCAAAACTGAGATTTCATATATCTGAAATAGGTAAACATATCATTTTATAGAGATTGAACAAATTAACTTATTTAGAAACTTGAGAGATGTCTTAATTTACCAGAGAAAGAAAACTTGAGACCCTACTTGAGTTGCACTCTCAGGCCCAAAACATGTTTGATATTTTACATGCCTTTTGAGAGAGTGCGTACCAATTGCTGTGACATCTAATTTAAGCAACGAAAGTATATAATTCCACATTAACCACCTTCATATATGACCAATTTTAGGCTCAGCTAATGAAAAATGAAATGTCACCCATCTTCTAGTCTCAAATCACTTTACCCATGCAACCAAATCCATGCATATACTGTTGACACATGCATTTTTTTTTTTTTTTTTGACAGGAATAAAAGAGATCTAAAAGAAGGGCATAATATCCTACAGGAATGGTAATACAAATAGTAATCATTTGTAGGCCTTAATTTATCCACAAATGAAGAAAAAGTAACTAATGAAAAGGAATATATATATTTGGCAATTTGAACAACAATTTTCCCAAAATTCCCCCTAACAAATGATATCATATAGTATCTCATATTTGCTCAATTTCTCATTTATTTACTAAACCATTATCAAACTAGTTCTCATTTGCAAACCATTTCTCCACAAAATATACGATTTTCAAATATTTTCTCAGTTTCTCATTATTTACTAAACCAATGTCGAACTTATTTCCTCATTACCAGATTTTCACACTAGAACGGGCCCCACATGTTACCGATTGAGTTCGCTGAGGCGGAGCGGGCCCAGCAGCTTCTCCTCCTCAGTGAGGGAGTGGCGGAAGTGACAGCGGTGGCCGTAGGGGCAGTTGTCGCCTGTGAGAACCATCCGACAGACCTCCGTCTTGTAACGCGGGTGCCTGATGACTGGGCGGAGCTCCGTGATGCCATGGGCGAACTGGCAGTTGTCGCCGTAGGGGCACGCACCCGTCTCTTGCCACTTGTTGCACAGCTCCGTCTTGAACATCCCCTGGTTGTACACCTCAAACTCCAGTGCCTCATTCTCCTTTTCTCCCCCAGCAGCAGGTACACACACTCGTTGCTGTTACAAAGCACACGGTGAAAGATCACCAAATTAATCACAACATGTACTTATTTTGGAAAACAGAAACTAGTTTAGAGTATACTCAAAAACCAAAAATATTCATCAATACTTGTTTAAAAAGAGAAAACATCGGAATATGCAATAGGTGGTTCATGCTTTTTCTTTCCACACAAACCAAATTACTAGTATTAGTTAACTTAAGAGTAACAGTTAGCTTTATCAAAATTCAAACATGCACAACATTTAGAAAACAAACTAAAATTGAAATTATTGAAGACAATTAGATGAGATTCATTTGTTTAAACTTCAGAAAAACTAGCAGATAATACATACAATAATAGTTACTATTTAAAATGGAAAAGCAGTAGAACAAACAAAAGTTGCTTTATGCTTTTCAAGTTTCAACAACACAGAACCAATTAGTAGTTAACTAAGAGTAACCAACAAATTTTATCAAAAAAATATGACATGCATCAATTGTACTACTAGTAGATAACCAAGGGTTAAAATTAATATTATTAAATGATAGCAGCAGGATATCCAATAGGGGCTTTTTGCTTTCAAGTAAACTAACTACAAGTACATTTTTCCTTTGACTGGAATAACAAATAACATTTGATTTTATTACCGTGAGAATATGCAAAAAATCGCTTCCCTACTAGCAGAAAATGCAAGAAGACACTAAAAATTTATACCTAGCAAATTACTTTAAAAATCCCTAACTGCAAATTAAAGATGTTAAATGCAAAAATTTGGAAAATACTATTAACGCTTTTCTGTGAAAAAAGGCAGAAAATACACTTTTGGCTTTTTCAACCTTACAGTAACAATCCAAAATAATAATACTAATTTAATCAGGAAATGGAAGAACACGCGCAACAAATGCTTTAAAAAAATTACTCCTACCATCTTGGAGAGATTCAAGAATTACAATGGCATTAATAATGTTTAGAATTTTTTCTTATGTTAAAAAATTTTAAATTAAAATATTAAAAAATTATAAATTATATTTTAAGGTAAATTATTGTATTTCAATATTTTATTAAAAAAAATAATTTTAGTTTAAATGCTTAAAATTTATAAAAAAATAAAATATATGCAACAAGCCTAAAAAAAATGCAATGAAGTCTTAATTATGAGCTTTTTTCTATGATTGGCTTTTAAAAATGCAATAGACTTATAATTATAGACTTCTTTCTATACCCTAAATATGTGAGATTATTTAAAAATTATATGTATTAGTTAAATAAATGAAAGGCATTCTAAATTTCACCAGCCACATGATACCAACGAATAAATTGGAGAGCAGCATGCAAAAGATACCAAAAATGTGAATAGAATTGAAATCAGTTAGTGTAACTCACCGATCCACTGAGGCCTGGATTCTTGGCCGAGTTGACTCGGTGGCCACGACTCGGAACTCCACTTCCTCCTCCGCGCTGAGGTGGCAGCTTCACGTAACCGCTGGAGCGAACAGAGATGCTCTTCGGCAGAGTAACCCTCTCCGGCCCAAGCCGATTCCTCTGCTCAATAACACTCGTCGGACTGTCGCCTTCCAAGCCAAGGCGGTTGAAGTCGTCCGTGAAGGAGGAGAGTGATGATGGAGGGAGGAGGCAGTTCTGTAGCAGGTTCAGGCGCTTGACCAAGTCTGCATTGGCAACACGGATCGTATCGTTGGATTCGCGGAGGAGGTGGATTTCCTTGAGGGATTCCTGGAGCTGAGAGAGGCACATGGCGTAGCGGTTGTAGAGCTGCTGATACTCGAGGGCGAGGCGCGCTTGGTTGAGGCAGTTCTCGGTTGCCACGTCATCTTCAACGGAGCAGTCGGAGGGGGAGATGGAGGAGCTCGGGGGGAACATCAGGGGATAGAAGGAGTTGAAATCAATGGATTTTTGCTGGTTCCGAGAGTCAGTTTTGTCACTCTGCATTTTGCTAAGATGTCTTCTGCAGAAAAAACAATTAGATTAAATGCAAATGTATTTATATACAAATTTCTAAATTAATACTCCAGAATTTATAGAAAATTCTCGTAATTGAAGAATTAAACATCTATACATTCATATGCACGGTGAGTTGCAGCAATTCAAATGCGGGAATGAATTTAGATCTAAATTATGAATTAAAAGTGCATATTTTTCAGACGCTCTTCTGCAACAAAAAATGTCAGATTGCACGCAATTTAAGTTTGTAAATACGCCTCTATTGAATGAATTAGCAATCTATCTCCGTCTCTCTATGCTTACATGCAATTCATTCATACCGTGAATTTGCATAGTTTTAGGCCTAAATTGTGAGTTCAGAATTTACACAGACATTTTTTTGGAACGTGCAATTGGTTCCAATCGCAAATTAGATAGTCTATTTTGATTTTAAACAAAGTCAATTTGAATTGTTAAACAATTATCTCTCTGTCTCTCTCTCTCTATAAATTTATATATATATATATATATATATATGCATGTGTGTGTGTGTGTATCTGTATTTATGTGTGTATATGGTTTTCTAAAATTTCTTGATTGAAAAATGATTCCAAGATAGCAGTCATTGATTTAATAGAAAAATATCATTTGACAATTGTATTAAAAGTTATTTTAAAAAATCATTACTATTTTTTTATTTTTTAAATTTGTTCAATCAGTGACCCGTATTAATTACATAAAAAATATGTGTACATGATTAACTCTTGTAATAATAAATGAATATTTTTTTTGTTGTATGGCAGTTGGGTCCATAATATATATATTTATACACACCCATGGTAATTTTTCCTTAGCTATTTATGGTGTGGTACTTTAATATTTTTTCCACTTTTAGAAAAATCGGAAGTTAGATTCCTTATTTATAAGATTGGTTGTGGATTCATAAATTATTTTTTCTGTTTCTTTCTCATTTAAAGAGCTACGAGACTATGAATAACGCAAATATCAAAAAATTATTTCTTTATATGGTTTCTATTATTATATACTAGAAGTTCTAGAACAACAGAACTACTTTTTTTAATAAAATCGTATCGTTAAAGAATCCAAAGAAAAAGAAGAATTTTTTTAACAACTATACAACTGCTGAATTTAAAAACGAAGAAGAGAGAAAAAGATATGTTTTGTTGGTATGTCATATTATAAACCCCCATGGGACAGCAAGTTCTATGCTGACTGTGCATCAAAATAAAACTTACCGGATTAATTAATAGTGTTGTATTCTTTGTTAGTCCGTCTTAATATTAGTTTAGTTTTTATTTTAGAAAAATAATTGATAAATTATTTTACTAAAATATCCTTATTTATTATATTTATTTAATTACTCATCAATTATGAGTTGTATAAAATGTGTAGCATTAATAATGGGTATAGTAAAAAAGAGAGTAAAAATATTTTATTGATATGCATACTTACATAATATTACACATTTTTTGAACAAGAATAATTTTTTATCTCTTAATACTTTCGATTAGAAAGAAAAAATATTATATATAGAGAGAGAGATATAGATATAGATATAGATATATCATTAGTCAAATTTTTATTTTTATTTTTTCACCCTGTATCTAATATTATATATCTTTATAAGTAAGAAAAAAAAAATTTAACTAACATGTATTTGTTGTTTAATTTTAATCTGATAATTACCAAATAAAATTAAATTTATATCAAATTATATTTAATTATAATCTTAGCTACACATATGTATGTTATCTAAACT
>MKEJ01073270.1:0-13180 GCA_001753735.1 Embelia ribes | reverse complement strand
TTTTAAGAGCGGTTTCTCGTTCCTTTTTCTTCTTGGTTTTCCTCCTTTTCATTCTTTAATCCTTCAAGATTGATTTCATAGGCGGCCAAGGAACCCTTTGAGAGAATCTAGGGTGTATGTCTAGAAATCTTGTGTTTCCATGAGTGCGGTGACTTTAGGAAGCCAACTTCGAGGTAGACTCCTTAAAACTTTCACGCACATTTTTTTGTTGGAGTATTCTTTACCCAAACATTTCAGAGAGTTAGTAATCTTAACAAATCTTTCATACATGAGGGGAATAGTTTCGTTATCAAGCATACGAAACATCTCGTATTGGTGGACTAGTATGCTTATTTTAGATTCTTTAACTAAGCTAGTCCCCTCATGCATGGTTTCAAGTCTATCCTAAATTTCCTTAGCCGTTTGATAGGGAAAGATTTTATTGAACTCGTTTTAAAATAAGGTACAAATTAACGAGTTCATGACTTTGCAATTTTGGGAATATAGCTTACTTTCTGTATCATTCATATCTTCAATTTCAATAATAGAACCTTCTTTCTTAGGAAAAGTATACCCTCTTTTTATTATTTTCCAATCCTCCATGTCTCTTGAATATAGAAAAATTTGCATACGTTTTTTCCAGTATGCATAGTTTGAGCCATCAAACAGTGAAGATTTGGAAATAGAGTTCCCTTGTGAGCAAAAGTGAGTATCATGTTTGCCATGGATATTTACTCGAAAACGATTAAGTTTTTGAAAAGAGAGATCTTGCTCTGATATCACTTATTATCCCTTAGGCAAATACAAGAGGGGGGTAAAATGGGTTTGGAAATTAATGCGATACAAATTTATTTAATAATAATAACTTTTACGCAAAGAGTAAAAGGGTAGAGAAAGCAAAACCAGTTCTATAGTGGTTCGGTCAAATATCAATTAATCCCCTACGTCCACTCTCCCAAACGTTGCTTGAGGTTCCTTTATCACCAAGATAAGTTTACAACCAATCAGTTTTATAGGTGCTGATTACTCTATTTGAGTCAACTCCTCAAATTTGAGCATACCCTTACAATCGAATTTGAAATATATCTTTATACTCGTACAATATCGAAGATAAGAATACTCGAGTATAAGATATTACAAGTTAAATATGAATATTAAAATGAGAGATCTTGAGCTTGTTGATATTACTTAGAGAGATGAGAGAACTTGAAGAATGGATTGATGATATTGATTGTCACAAGAGCTCTCTATTTACACTATTGGAGCTCAGTCTGAATTATGGCAGCAATCGCGTAGACATAACAATGAAATCGACATTTTTAATTTTCTGACCATGACCGTATGCGGTTGATGCCTTGTCTGAGTTCGGAAGTATGTCTATGGACTTTCACCTTACTGTTTGTATGCGGACACTGGCCTATCCGTGTGTGGACGCAGTCTGTCTGTGTGTGGACGCTTGGTTGTCCATTTGCGGACGCAGTCCGTCCGTGTGCGGAAACCTCAGTCCTTGAGCTGTTCGAATCTATTGAGTTGTATGCTTAATATTGATTCCTTAAACATTCAATAAGCATCAGAAATAATATCGTGATATTTGTAACGAAATCGGGTATTAATTAAATTAATTATTTTAGTTATCATCAAAATCTATTTATTTAAAACATAAGGTCAACAAACATAAATAATTATTTTTAAATATTAAATTTTAAATTTAATTATAATTACTATTTAATTATTTTAAATACTTATATTATATTTTTATTATTAGTTAATAATAAATGAGTGAATGGAGAGAAAATATATTAATTTTTTAAATATAATAGTGAAATAGTATAACATGATAGAAAATATATTAGTTTTATAAGTTTATAAAATAAATAGTAATTTTCTAGATTTGGAAAACCATCTTAAAGATTCTCATTTTAAATAACTATTAGGTAATTTAATATAGGATCAAAAACTAATATTATCAAACTTTTAATTGCCTAAAATAGAAAAATAACAAGGTTAAGAGAATTTCATACAAATGTTCTAACTTTTGGCTCTTAATAAAAGTTATAACTAGGATGTAACTCTGTCAAACGCTAGTCAATCTTTTATTTAGAATTGGGCAGGGGGAGGGAGTTGAGTTTTGATTTATTTATTTATTTTATTTAACATTTTTGGGCAGGATTGACTCTTTTATTAACAGTTATTGGTAATCCTTAGACAGATCGTCAAGCTTCTTACACCAGTTCTTGATTATTATCGTTTTTCATAAAAATGGTCTTTATATACAGTTCATATGAATATGCAATCCTATTGTTCTGGAAAGTTGTCTTATGATCATATATCCTTTTGAACAATTATTAAAACTCGTGTTCATAATTAAAATTTGAAATTTAAAAAAAGGCTATGACGAATTATAACTCCGTGTTCATAATTTAAATTTCAAAATTGAAAAAAGACCATGACGAAAAGTGATATATTTTAGGAATAATAATATTCATACCAATTCATTATATTAACTCATTGTACAAACTTGGGTTTTATGATTGAAAATTGGCAACATCACCATATATTTTCTCACTTTCTTAAAATCAGGATAATGTGGTTAATTATGAATCACACAATTTAAGTTTGTAAAATAAGTTGTTACAATAAATTGGTATAAATATCACTACTCTCATATTTTAGATAGACACATGACTTTTATGAAAATATTGTTATGATATATTAAATGGTCGAGAGATGAATACATAAATATAGATTAGTAACTATTTACTACATATAACCAATTTTATTTTTATTTTTTATAATGCGAGAATCACTGCCCCTAAATGTTATGATCATTTTTATTCGGTAAAAAAGTCATAACCCCTATAAAATATAAGAAGATCCAATCAGATGATACTACTATTTGTATATCATATTCCAACTGCACTAATACTGGTGGACTAATGGTACTCACAGAACGTACCACGTTATAGTTCATAATATAATTCCAATAAATAATAACTATATTATTCTTATGCAAGGGTGGATATGAGAACTTGGGTGCAAAAATGTGTTTGGATAAGGAAAATAATAATATTGTTGATTATCATAATGCTCTTTACATCAAAGACATTTATACAATACAAAGGAAAGTCCTATATGAATATTTTCATATTACAAGAATATTACGTGAATATTTGATATTGATATTCGCATGACTAGTCCTTATCCTTCTGTGTAATATTGCTAATATGCCTCCTCAAGCAAACGGGGAGCTCAAAGACCCAAAGCTTGTCTCGTGAAAGAGTAAAGCGAATAGCAGATAAAGGCTTCGTAAGAGAGTCAACAATTTGATCATTAGATGAGATAAAGCGAACACAAATAAAGCAACGAGCGACTTGTTCGCGAACAAAGTAGAAATCAATATCAATATGTTTGGTTCACAAATGACAAACCGGATTAGTTGCTAAGTATGTAGCCCCAATACTATAGCACCAAATCGTAGCAGATGACGAATGAACAATACCAATGTCACGAAAAGATATATTAACCAAGATAGTTTAGCTGTAACCATGGCCATAGATCGATATTCAGCTTCGGTGCTTAAAAGACCAACAGTAGTTTGTTTTCTAGAGCACCACGAAATCAAGTTAGGACCCACAAAAATGCAGAAACTTGTAGTAGAGCGACGATTACAAGTATTACCAACCCAATTAGCATCGTTAAAGGCATGGACATCAATAGATTTAGAATGGTGTAGAAAAAGACCATGTTGCATAGTGCCTTTGAGATATCTAAGAGTATGCTTGACAGTAGCCCAATAAGAACATAAAGGTCGATGCATAAATTGACAAAGACGATTAACCACAAAGAGATATCAGGGCGAGTAAAAGATAAATAATTCAAAAAGCCCATAAAACTACGATAAAGACAGGCATCATTTAATGGAGCATCAGAGTCCGCACTAGGTACTGGGGAGGTAGAAACCACGTCTATTTTAGCCAAGAAATTGTGAATATACTGCTCTTGAGTGAGATAAAGCCCATCGGAGGTCCACTTAGCTTCAACACCCAAAAAATAATGAATATCACCAAGAGGCTTAATAGCAAAGTCAATACCTAATGCATCAATAACAACTAAAACAAGAGTAGTATAGGATCTTGTAACAAATATGTCATCAACATAGACGAGTACAAAAACACAAATACAACCATTATATATAATAAATAATGAAAAATCAGCTTGGAGTTGTAGAAACCCATAGAGCATAGTTTCCCACTATGTCAAGAGTACCAAACCCTCAAGGACTCTTTCAAACCATATAAAGCTTTTTTAAGATGATATAAAAGAGTTGGAAAGTTAAGATGAACAAAACCAGGAGGTTGTTGCATATAAACATTCATAGATAAATAACCATGTCAAAATGCATTAGAAATATCAACCTGTTGAATGGTCCAATTATAAAGGAAAGAACCAGCCGAATAGTAGTATGTTTTACAACCAGACTAAACGTCTCATTATAATCGATACCTGGTTATTGATGAAAACCTTTTGCCACCAGGCTAGCTTTATATCTCTCGATGGAATCATTAGATTTGCGTTTGATACGGAATACCCATTTGCACTCAACAATAGTGCCTTGTAGTAGAGCATGCACTAGGTCCCAAGTCCCATTATAGAGGAGAACATCAAATTCAGTATTCATAGCCTACCGCCAGTTAGGAGATTTAACGGTCTATGTGAAACAGATGGGCTCGACATCTTCTATAGCGGTGGTGATAACCATGGCATGTGAAGGATATCTTATAATGGCATTAGTATATGTTTTAGGCTGAATAATATTGTCAAAGAGCCGAGTATGCATCGGGTGTTAGGATGATGTTGTAGGAGAAGGGGTAGGTAAGTATGAGACAAGGGCTTGAACTCGTTGGGGTGAGCTTACGGGAGGAGGGTGGTGGGTTGGGCTCATTGGGATGATCTTACGGGAGGAGGGTGTTGGGTTGGGCTTATTGGGGTAGGGCTGGTGGTTTGGGCTGTGGTGTAGTGGCTGAGCTAGGCATAGTAAGGGGTAGGTGGCTCAAGCGTGGGTTGCATGTGGGCTGTTGGCAGGTTGTTGGTTGTTCTGTTGTAGGTTGGCCATGAGCTAAGAGGTGTGTTTGGCCTCAAGCTTGTGCGAGTTCAGTTTCAGGGTTGGTAGGGCTTGAAAAATGGTTATAAATGGGCCAAAGGGGATGTAGTGGCGTTAGATGAAGGATTTTGTGAAACAAAAGGAAAATGGGACTCATAAAAAACATCACGAGAAATATAAATGCAATTAGTTGACATGTCAAGATATTTGTAACCACGATGATATGGACTATAACCAATAAAAACACATGATTTGAACGAAATTTTATTTTTTGGCGACTATAGGGGCAAAGACATGGCCAACAAGTACAACCAAAGATAAGTAAGATGGTGTAAGCCGGTTGCTTATTAAAAATTTTCTCAAAAGGTGATTTATTACCTAAGACCGGAATTGGTAAATGATTTATTTGAAAACAGGCACTTATAAAGGTGTCATCCCAAAATTTTAAAGGCATGGAAGAGACAACTAATAGTACTAAACCAATTTCAATAACGTGTCGATATTTTTGTTCGACAAGGCCATTTTATTGGTGAGTATGAGGGCATGAAAATTGATGAAAAATGCCTTCAGTCTTAAAGTAAGTGCTTAGTGGTCGAAATTCGCCCCTTTTATCATACTGAACATATGTTTTTTTTTTACATTCAAATTGATGCTCTATGTTCTTTTGAAACTTAATAAAACAATTATAGGAATTGGATTTAAAAGTTAAAAGGAAATACCCAAGTATAATGCGTAAAATGATTAATTATTCTTAAAAAATATTGACATCCATTTATTGAAAGTTCGGGAACGTCTTCACAAATCCAAAAATAATAAATCCAAAGGAAATAACGAAATAGAATCTGATAAATGAAAAGGTAATGGATGACTCTTAAGACGCTAACATGAATTACAAATAGACTGCATGCGATTATTAAGACTAGAAAGTTTAAAACGACTAATAATAAATTGAACAACTTGTAGGGATGGATATCCTAAACGAGCATGCCAAATATCAAGAAGAGCTCGAACGTGGGGGTGATCAGTTATACATTGAGATGGTACAGGTTTTAGAATTGATAATATTGGTAATACCCAAATATCTTTTGATTATTTTACGGTTTATTTATCAGATACTCTCCATGTTCCCTATGTTAATATAACTTTTATATTTATTAGTTGTTTTTCTACTAGTAATAATGTTTACGCTGAATTTTATGCATCTAATTTTTTTGTGAATGACTCTACGGGGAGAATTCTTTACCAAGGCAGATGTGAGGCAGACTTTATCCTTCCTATCCTACTCCACCAAAGTACCCTTCCATAGCCTCTATTAGTGTTCGTGTTCCTTTGGATGTTTGGCATGTTCATCTCGAGTAGCTTTTGTCGTGTGTAGTTCAACAGCTGATTCATTGATTTAAGCTTCCTAATTCCAATAAAAGTATGCCTAAAATTTGTGATTTGTATCAACATGCTAAAAATCATTAATTACCTTTTACTTTGCCTAAGTTTGTTTCTTACATTTCTTTGGATCTATTATTTATGAATTTATGAAGACCATCACCCTAGTTATCTATTAATGGTTCTCGTTATTTTTTCACTATTGTTATCATTATTCACACCATACATGCATATTTCCTCTTGTTTTAATATCTGATGCATATGATTTTATTTTTTTCAAAAGCAAGTTGAATGCCAATATGAACGAAAAATTAAATCAATTCAAATTGATTGGGGCAGCGAATTTCGCAAACTTTGTAAAATATACAAAGCATTCCAACTTTAACCATTAAATCGTTTAAAAGTACATAGAAAAAGTTGACAAATCAACAACTACAAAATTTTCTTTTGCGGACTATTGACTGGCAACCTCCGACAACCATCGCAGTTCTATAACCTTTGTGTCACGATTCTTGGATTAAATCAGTTGACTCTGTGCTATGATCATACAACTGTGACAAGCATTGCTCTTTTCCCATCAAAGAGGGAGAAGATATACATCACCAAGTGGTAAATGCCCCGTGGTGTCACCAACAATGCAAAATTTCTACTTCAATGCAAATATTTAAGTTGTATAGTACCCAATTGTTATTATATATTTTCTCCTCTAGAACCAGTAGCAACTAGCGACCGCAATAAGAGGCAAATTTAAGACTTTACTAAGATGCTTAAATCACCACCCTACACAAATTTGGCTAGGACATAGTTCTTCCCAAAAAGAAGGATTTTTTTTTTTTTTTTAAGATTTGAACAAATATAAAACATAGAAAAACAAAACCTAGTTGTGAAGTGATCCGTATTTGCATTCAACTTGTTCCCCTTGTAGGAACCTCTCGACCGAATCAGAAGGAAGACCAATCATCTCTAGAGTCTTCTCCCACACTTCATACGAAGTTTGGAGATTGTGAGATTCTTCAGAAGGATTTGCTGGCCGACAATCATAGGACAAGAAGGCGCATACAGGCCACTCATCTGCTTTCAACATCTCACAGTACTCGGGAACCTGGGGATCAGTCGCTGCAAATAGTGCACTTCGAGAACCTGTATTTCCAGTGATAATGAAAGACTAGTTTACTTCAACATATATCTGAAGGTGTTTTTATCCCCACATCTCAGTTTAGCAAATTAGAAAACAAATATTAACTTCAGTGTGTGTTTGGATGCAATGTCTCGTAAAAAAACTTGGTCGTTTAAGCTTTAACGCAAAAGGTTGGGTCAATCCAGCTTACATACTTGTAGCCTTTTGTGCCAAAAGAAGCCATTAGAAAAGGTTAAAATCTTAAGCATCAAAAAGCCAAATAAACACTGTAATAAGATAGGCCACATAGGAGTGGCAAGCCTAACAATACAAGTTTGTATACGCGCACAGAAAATTATGCCTACACGGACTTACAAAGTCATAGAAGTCCGTCTCGAGTTCATTTTCTATAATCTTTAACCACTTGCATGAAAGCAAAGAAAAGGAGTGAAAATAGAAAATTATCTAATTAGTTCCAAGCAACAGCATTTTGCAGACTTACCTTCTTGGGGATCAAAGATAAAGTAGGGAATTAGGTGGTAAGCAGCTTGGACAATCTTGGAAAGATCCCTTGCCTGCAATGAGCAATTTTGTATCAACATATATGTTAATATCCTAATACATCAAAACAAAGGAAAACTACAAATAAAAGGTGCAAATAATTGCTGACACAAACAATTCACTACAAATATATGTAAAACATCATACTCATATTTATCTAGTTCAATTAGCCTATCCTGGCATCACCCACAATGTTTACGTGGTTAGTCATTTTATATGTGCTACATGCAAATTCCCACTTAAGGTTGTTCACGATGATCTACAGTAATTGAAAGATGACCTAGTTGTGGGCAAATTGAATTGACACTCTCTTCTATATGTGAAAGTTCATGGTTGTCAATCTCTTAAAAGATGCTAGATGTTCCTACTATGCGATATGTCTCCGAAGGTTTTTGTGTGTATCATAAGTGTCTCTATTTTGACTCGATACAATGTTGTTAAATGTGCTCTGGGCACTCGCCTAGGCACCAAGGCGAGGTGTGACGAGGCTTGGGCACCTGAAGAACCTCCAGGCGAGGTGCCACTAAAAAGGCGTTGCCAAGGCGTCGACCTTTGCAACCCAAGGAGCTAGACACAAACTTTATTAGAAATACACAATATATTTGATTTTTTATATTAAAATTAAAAAAGAGCAGCTTTGATTTTGTCAATAAATCAAGATGAGAGGAGAAAATAGAGATGTAGGTAATTTGAGAATCAATATCAAGATATTCTGCCATCAGAAAGAAAACCCATATGCTATAATTTACAGCGCCTTACTTCACTAAGGCGAGAGCCTAGCACCTAAGGCGATGAGGGCCTTAAAGGCACCTAGAGCCTTTGACAATACTGACCAAATATCAATCGATATGCGTTTGTCTCTTATGAAATGAGACGCATCATATATTCGACATATATCACCAATATATATACACTTAGTTTTATAAGCGAAGAAGTTAAAAATGAAACTAAGACATAACAAATAAGGAAGTGAGTCGACGCCTTTATATCTAAAATTGAATTGATCAACATAACTCATTTAGGAAGTAAATCAATAAAATTATGCTTCGTAATTGATTGAAAGGATGAGAAGAATCGATTAATAGGTCAAATTTAGTGCTAATCAAATTGAAGAGACTATAGAACAAACCAACATATGACCTGAGACTGATGAATTTGAACCTGATTGAACTAGGGGTTGGAAGAGAGGCACGTAAGCAGACAGAGCCACTTAATATAAAGTGTCAAACTTTTTTTGGTAATCTTAATTGTACTAATGTTATTTGTCTCTTTTGTTTAGTATTTAAATGGTAAAACTTGATAAATAAATAAAAATAAGACCCAATGTATATCATATAACAAAGGTTGAATGAGTGACATTTGTGATTTTATGCTATATTATGCCTATTTTGTTGGAATTTAAGGCTTGGATGACGATGATAATGATGATGATTCTCTATTTTGTATTTTATGTTATATTATGTATCTATAAGTGATATCAAAATAATAAAATGACTATGCTCAAAAAATTTGCGATGCGAAACGAAACGAGACAATATACAAAATCATATAAAACAATACATGCCCGAGACAAGTTTTGACAACCTTGATTGAAACTCATCGAATTGATAGTCATTCACTTGCTGATTGATACGATATAGAACAAATAGGGCTTCCAACTTTCATGCTATGGCCCATACAGTTTCTAAGATACTTTGGTTCATTCCTGACAAGATTTTGGTTAATGTTTCTCCTAAGCCGATGCATCATAATAATTCTGTTGCAGCTTCTATGCTGATAATCTGGATTTCCATAAGCTTACAAAACATAAATAAGGTTTTGAGGTAGATTGCCATTTCATTGAAGATTTCTCTAGCAAAAAATCTTACACTGACACTTGTTTGATAGAAAGATTTGTAATTGCAAAATAAATGTATTCTTCTTCCAAACATACCATAAGGGCTACCTTATTTTCATTTTGCTACATTCTGAACACATCATTCACCCCAGCTTCTTTGCAGCTATTCCATCAAGCTGAGAGAGTTCAAGGTGATTTACTCTTTAGTATTGTCAAAGCCGTACCACAGTAGTTTGATTTTTTTCCTCCCGATATTACAATAATTTTTTAACATATTAATATAAATTATGTAGGGGTTAACTTATTATACCCTCATAAACCTAACTTCCTTAATCTCTCCTCTGCTATTCTTTCTTCTTTTCTTGCAAGAATATAATTTTACTTCCTGTATTCCACCTAATGAAAGAGATTTTCTCAAATCCATGCCTGAAATTAATTCACTAGCTCTAATTTATGGCCATATAGACTGACAAAAGCTCTCCTGTTCTTCTAGGGCGAGATTTAAACTTAATGCCAAAGCAGAAGATAATCAAAACCCTACTTTTTAGGAAATAGTATAGGACAACATAAACCAAAAAGAAGAATTAGCACATTCAAAGAACTTACAACATTCGTGTGGACAATCCCAGGTGAAACACAAATTACGCTAATGCCAGCTTCAGCAGGCAGCCTTTTACAGAGCACACTACTAAACATTATCTGCAATTAAATAGAATTTTTAAATCTTAGAATTTTAAATCTGCTTAAAAATGGAGAAGATGAAGGAGGCGACGGAAGAGAGGAGGGGATGTGAAGAGAGGACCAAGAAGTGTCCAATATGGACTATGATTTACACCTGGGCTAGTTTGCTGCTTGAATATCCCACGACACTTGAATACTTTCTTTTTCCAGAAACAACATTCATATCTTCAGGATCAACAAATCCGATGTAGTGCATCTGCAACAGAAGGAACAAATCAAATATGATCAGGATTTCATGTGAAGCAAGATATAACTTAGAAGAAAGACGCAGGTTTATACAGCAAATGACCAACAGATGGCAAACAGTTCATGTTTCCATGTTTTGGACAAAGATAACATGCTACAGAACAAGGGATTCACCAAATTGTTATCCAAGATGGAAATTTATACCTCTAACAGCAGGAACCTAAAGAAAATAAAATTTGAAATGGTTGAGCAACAAAAACCACCTTCTTCCAAATATTACATCAAGAGCTAAAGACAAAATCAGAAGCTTGAACTTTTCCTAAAGAAGTAAATAGAGAAAATTGGAATACTTACAGAAACGGAAAATAAAATTTGCACATAAATCACGTAACACTCAAAACAAGAATTACAAGAGAAGCCAGTTACTAGGATCAAAAGGCACATAAATAGTGACTCCTACAGAAATTTATTCTCAGGTTGGACGGCAAGAGCCTAAGTGGTACACCTATTTCAGAACGAGTTACTTCCGAAAATTCATTCGTAAATTGGGAAATCAAGGAATTGAATTGGAAAAAAATATAAGTTAATAACTGCTGCATTCTGCTATGCGTACAGGGGTAAGGCTGCGTACATCAGACGCTCCCAAACCCCGCAATGCAGACGTCTTATGCACTGGGCCGTCAATATAAATAACTGCTGCATTTTGCTATCTAATCTGTTTTGCTCATTGGAGGTGATATTTAATATAATGAAAAAACCAATTTTCTACCGGGCTTGTGAACCCCTTCCCTGTCTTGCATTCTTAACTCAGACCTGCCCTTGCATAATGAAAGATTTCTTTAACTTTTTCTATGTTGTACATTCATGCACTTAAATGTAGATTTTCTTCGTGAAGGTTGACTTACAGCTGAATTCATATTGACAATTCGACTAGGAATCCTCTAATTAAGGAAGGCAAAAGCAATACTTCAAGCAGTGCTGGAGAGAGATGATTCACTTGCATGTGTTCTTCATGCCCATCCTCTGAGAACTTTTGTGGTTCTAAAGAGCACAAGAACAAAAGATGTCAGTTGAAAAAGGGCATAGCGCAATTAAATTAACCTCGACCTGTCTACATAGATGGCCGTTCAGATAAATACCATATGATGCCATTTACAGCCTACAACACTAATGGGAAGCATATGCTTTTTACGGCATCCAAAATCCAAGCATTTGCATGAAAAATAGGGCTCAAAATCAACAAAGCGAACAGAGGTCCTCCTAGTTGGTAAAATGAATAAAACGTGAGTCTACAGTAAAAACAAAGCAAAGTCGAATATCATTTACTCACTAAAGTTGGAATTTCCAAGCCTTGAAGGTTATCTTAACCAAGGGGTCTAACAAACTCCAGATATTTATTGACCTGCCGTGTGACCTGTTCTCCATTTCTAGGACATATGGTGTCAAATTTCAGATTCCAAGTCCATTTTTTCCCTAAACGCGTCCACTGGACAAAAGAAAGCTTATGTTGGACTGCAAGTCTACAAGAAATTTTACTCTTTTGAATTCTTGGCATTGAAATAATTACCTACAGGGTGGTACTCAAATTTCACAAGTTAAAAGTGATATAAAAATGAAATGACATTGCAACCATGTCCAAAGATACATTTTCCATTTACGGTTTTCTTTTTCTTTTGGTCCTTTCTGGGGTAAATATCCTTTTTGGAGCAGTTAGAGCCCTACGAGTCATATTAATGAGCACATGTATTCATTTCTAACCCATAATGTACAAGCTTTCCAATCCAATATTGACACCCATAACACAAGCGAATTAGCTGACTTGTATTGAAAAGGTCACGAGTAAAACTAAGAAATTGGCAGTCCAAAAAATTTATACTGAGAAAGTCAAGAGTAAAAATCACATACTGACCTCCAATGGCAAACATTCCTGCATTGTTGATGAGGACGTGCAAAGGTATCGATCGTGCATTCCATGCTTCAGCAAATTTCACAACGGAATCGAAGGAGAGAAGATCGACTTGCATTGCCTTAAGAAATTATATTGAGAAAGTAAATTACTAGTCCGACTACTATAAACTTGATTTGAAATATGAAAGCAAGAAACTTGGTTTAAGACAACCAGATATGCATACTTTGGTTGTGCATGGTCTAACTGTCTAACAAGAAGAGTTACTCATATGAGTCTCATTGTGGAAGAAGACATGATACATGTAGGGGTTGGACTTATCTCCAAATATTATTGAATTCATCTCTAACATCAATCTTCTTATATTTCTTT
>MKEJ01073265.1:0-11788 GCA_001753735.1 Embelia ribes | reverse complement strand
TAATATTCTTTTACAAATTTTATAGAAAGACTGGCATGAATGTGAATTTCTATTGAGAGAAATGAGTTTCTACGTGGTGAGATAGAAGATGCTCTAATAGTTATTGGACTCGCTCGAATTTTTTGATGTTCCACTCGCTTTTGGTAAATGGTAGTGAATGTTTGATAAATGGATTTTGTGATGATTTCAGGTATAAATCCAAGCACCCTCCTTCACCTTCTAATCCAATCCCGGGTCGAATTTGATATTGTCCTCAGTTTCTTTAAATGGGTTGAAAAGGAATACAGAGTTTTCCAAAGCCTTGAACTATATTGTAGGGTTTTCCATTTATTGGCAAAAGAAAAAAAATATAGAAAGGTTAGGTCTTTATTGCATGCATTTGTTAGTAATGACCAGGCCCACTCGATTTCTTCGATTTTCCACGCACTTTTGGTAAATGGTGGTCGATGTTGTGACAATATGATTATAGTTGATATGCTGGTGCTTGCGTATTTATATAATGGGAAAACGGATATGGCACTCGAGGCTTTTGAGAGATCAGGGGATTATGGATTTAAACTGTCCTTGTTGTCGTGCAATCCGCTGTTGAGTTGTTTGGTGAAGGAGAAAAAGTTTAGGGCTATCGAGAGTGTGTACAAGGAGATGATAAGGAGAAGGTTTGAGCTTGATTTTGTCTCTTTTAATACCGTAATGAGCGGGTTTTGTAAGGCTGGAAAGTTGCAAAAAGCAGAGGATGTTTTCGAGGATATGAAGGTGAGGGGTATTTTGCCTACAGTAGTTGCTTATAATATTGTTATCGATGGGTATTGCAAGAAAGGAGGGTCAGGAAAAATGTATAAAGCGGATAGATATGTAAGGGAAATGGTTTCAGCGAAGGTGTACCCTAATGAGATTACATTTGGTATTTTAATTGATGGGTTCTGTAAAGATGAAAATACTCCCGCAGCTATGAAGGTATTAAAGGAAATGATAGATCAGAATTTGAAACCAAGTGTGATCGCTTATAATTCGTTGATCAATGGTCTATGTTGTGAGGGAAAAATCGAAGAAGCCCTTAATTTGCGAGATGAAATGTTGGAGCTGGGTTTGAAGTCGAGTATAGTGACTTACAATATATTAATTAATGGGTTTTGCAAGAAGAAGATGTTAAAGGAAGCCAGAGAATTGTTGGATGATATTTCTGATGAGGGTTTGGTTCCTAATGTTGTTACATTTAATACTTTAATCGATGCTTATTGTAAATCCGCAAAAATGGATGAAGCAATTGCTTTGCGTGATATGATGCTGGACAAAACATTGTTTCCTAATGTTTGCACTTACAATTGCTTACTAGGTGGTTTTCTGAGGGAGGGGAAGCTGGAATCTGCTAGGGAGATTTTAAGTGAGATGGATAGTAAGGGTTTAAGGGCTGACCTTGTTAACTATAACATACGAATAGCGGCAATGTGCAAGAACGGCGAATCGAAGAAGGCATTGAGACTTCTTGATGAGATGTTGAATTGTAATGTGGCACCTAGCCACATTACATACAATACTTTGATTGATGGTTATTGCGAGGAGGGGAATCTTAGGGCAGCTCTGAATGTGAGGATGCGTATGGGGAGAGAAGGGAAGAGGCCGAATGTTGTAACATATAATTTGTTGATAAAAGGGTTCTGCAAGAAGGGTAAATTGGAAGAAGCAAATAGGCTACTTAACGAGATGGTAGAGAAGGGTTTGGTTCCCAATCGAACAACTTATGATGTAGTTAAAGAGGACATGATGGAGAGGGGCTTTGTTCCAGACGTAGATGGGCATTTGTATAGCGTATCAATAAATTCTTAAGGTTGGTCGAGCGATTATACAGACCTTGTCTAGATATATAATCCCTTTGTCAGATGACGTTCCTGTCTCCGTATGAGATGCTTTTGGAACAAATTGGTTCTTGATCGAAATTATTCTATGAAATAGTTGTCTTATCAAGAGTCAAGAATCACGGGAATAATGGGCACCAGTTTGAAATATTGAGGGCACAAATGGATGAGTTTATGCTTTTTCATGAATCAATTAAACTGGTGCAGATGGCTGATAAACAACATCCAGACCATTTCCACAGGCTAGTTTTTATTTTATTTTATTTTTTAGCATGTGTGTAGTTCCATTTTGGATCTAGTTGATGCTTTTTATTTTTTTTTACAGAAGGTGCAATTCAGCTTTTTTGTGTCAAAACTAAATGAAAACTGTGGAGACAGGCCATTTTGGATACTCATTTGACTCGCTTCATTCTTGGCTGAAGATGCATCCTTGTTTTCCTCACAATTTGGTGACTGACGGTAAATATTCTTCCCTTTTATGTGAGCAAGTTTTGGTTTTATGACTTGTTAGTAAATATGACACGTTAGAGCCCATGAACATCTCAAAACAATGGGTCACGATAGTACATGAATTGTATTATTTTGGTGTCCATATTTTATGCATAGACCGCAATTCTTGGGCGAAAAAAAATGTTGTTAACAATCATGATAATTACATCCCGTAAAATAATTTTAGTAACATTATAAATAGCATTGTTAATATAGAAAAAGTAATTCAACATGGTTTATTTTTATCTCTGCGAGTTTTCAGTTTCTTTCTTTTATTTTTTTGTTTATTGTTAACTATAGTTTAAATTTCGTTTGCATGAGTGTTTAGTCAGGATGCATTCAAATGAGCCCAGCCAAGTTGCCCGAGCCTAGGTTGTTCAAAAAAATTTGGAATCAAAACTTGTTGTACTGTATTCGGCCTCACAAGGGACGAACTTATTCTAAATATGTTGAGTTATTACATTTTCATGAAGAGCCGAACTGCGGATCCATTTCTCATGCTACGAAATTTGCATACCGTTGTGATCTTGGATTGATATGGATGGAAATGAATCTTTCATATGGTGGAGACGAACCTAGGAAGAGCATGAGAACTTTGCACAAGTCCTCTGGGATGGGAGGTTCAGGTATGAAGAGTTTGAGGATTCGATTGAGCCAATTTTTGCAGTGAAGACTTTATTCTCGTTAATTGCTTAATTCCTATTTTAAGTTCTTTCCTCTTTGGTTTTGAGTGTTATTTAACTTTTGTATCGTGGACCTCGTTATTTCCTATTTTGCTGCGAGGACCTTGCGATATTTTATGATTAGAGTTGTAAAAATTGTACCTCGTTATTGAACATTGAACAAACAAATCCTAGATCTTCCACCCTTGATTGCTAAAGCATATATGGAGTAACAACCTTGTATTGTCGTTCGTGGACTCACCCCGTGAAGCCAGGCGGCTGGATCTCTTAGGCCTCCAGGTCAAGTTTGCAGCCCCACCTGCCGAACTCTTGTTGCTGGCTCGCCTGACCCAAATGCCAGGACAGATTATTAGTGACAGTGTGCGATGAGGCATTGTAATGTCGGAGAAGTCAATACGGAAAAGATTTCGGGAATTTTAAGGGAACATGTGGGGAGGGGTGAGATTTCATGGAGGATTTGAATAATGGTGTTACGGGATAATAGCCTAGTTAGTGAACACGGTACGAACAAAAGAATTATGTACAACAGATGGGTTAAATATGATATTGTTTTAAAATATTACTTAAAAAAATTATGTTCAAAATTTTTGGAAATAATATATAATTTATGCTATAAAGTTCCTATAATATATAATATTTATTTTCCCATAGAGAAGTAATTTTTTCGGAATTTTGCGAGGATGAAACAACTAAAAAAATGTGATTACTATGTGCATTAAAAAGCGTGTCAAAATTTTGAGTACTTAAATTTAATTTCCATTCTGTGGAAAAAAAGGAAGTATTTTTTGGTTACTCATGAAGGCATTAAACTGCAACAGTTTGGCAAGCATGTACCAATATACAATTTGTTAGGATATTAAAGATTCAATAAGCATAAGGGTATACGAAACAACCACGGCAAAAAAGTTGAATCATCAAAATGTTTGATCAAAACAAAGAAGTGGAAGAGACATAATATATACTTAATCAACACTCCCTCCATTGTTTTTATGTGACCTTCAAGCAAAATAATTTTTTTTTAAACAAGTGATTTTTTTCATAATTTCAAGAAAATTTTTTGTTGAATTATCTAAATTACCCTTTTTATTAATTACTTTTGTATTTTCTAAAGATGATCATTTATTCACAATTCAACGGTATTAATAAGGGGCATTTTGGTCTATATTTTTTCATCAATCATTTACTTGACAACTTCCCAATTTTGCAACAGTGTCGGAAATCGTTGCCTCGTGGTTGTGACACGCTATGTCAATTCATTGCCAAAGTTTGTGATAGATTTTCTAGATGACCCAAATATTTTTTTCGTCCGCTTAAAAATGAATTAGGGTGTTTATAAGCCATTCAGAACCTACCACAGATATGCACATGAATTTGCCAGGGGCATGGATGTGAGAGAGTTCGGCGCTGGAGCTCTAAAGAAGCCGAATCTTTTGCAATTTGGCCAAGTAGCAGCTGAGTTCGGTGTTCGTCTCGATGATGGTGGCGACTATAAGAATTTAAAAGGTTGTCAACTTTGGATCGTGTTTCCTCTCATGAACAAATTAAATGTTTAGCGCACTACCCTCATGCCATCTATTTTATTGGCAGGAGAATGTTGAGAGTTTTCTTTAATACAATTTCTAAATGATGTCTTTAAAGCATTTTGAGATTGTTTTCTTCAGGAAAGTTGTCTGGTAAATTTGTCTGGATAATTTTAGAAACTTATCTTCAGATGTAACTTGGTTTATCGGTTGTCATGTTGAACTTTATTTAATTTTTTCACTTCAATTAATGATGAATTTTATCGAGTTGTTTTGCTTTTCACGGTTTGTTTACCATCGTTTATTTTAGATGACAATTTATAGGCGAACAGATATAAGGGTCTGAGACGAGAAAAAAACCGATATTTAGGAAACTGTAAGTATATGCAATCTTCGACATCTAGCCAGTGTATTTTCACTGTCAATGTCACGTGAAAGTAGTCACGTAGCCATATTCACATGTATTGCTATCTATACTGAAATTTTGCAAAAATCTGTCCTAATAATATGTGTTTAACCATCAAATACGTACAAGTTAATTCAAAATTTTACGAAAGTTACGTGGATAAAAATGAACATGCACTTGCAAACGACTAAACAAAACAAATGGTTCTTACTTAGAGAAACATTTAGACAAGGCCCCAAACAGGAGTTTCAAATCTGCTATGGCACATAAAAATGTCCAAAAGATAATTCCTAAGAAATATAACTATTATAATTTACAAAATACATGGCCTATTGAACAGAGATTACCTTTACTTGTCTGCTGATTGGTATTCAACAATGAATGTCACTGGTATGCATTAAAAGGAACAACTCTGCAATGGTTGAACATATGAGAGTAAATGAGTCACAACTTAATTTACCAGCAAAAGATACTAACAATGAATAACTGAAAGAGTCGGGCAACAGGTATGCGAAATTGTCCTAAAAGGGCCATGACTAACTGAAATAATTCGAAACCATACCGTAAAACTTCCACAACTACAGATCATGAGATCTTCCCTCCTATTTCTTTTTCTGAGCGGATCTGCGAGTACACGTCTTTTTATTGCTTTTTTTTTCTTTTTTCTTTTCTTTCCTTTTTTTTTTTTTTTTGATGGAAAATTTTAGAAACAAAATTAGAGGATATAACTGAAGAGGCTATTTTTTTTTTCTCCTGTAACCGAGTAAAGCTATAAAAACCTGACTAGAGTGGAACCTAGGCTGCAAAGGTATGCAAGTCAAGGCAACCTCAGTAGTAGTTAGCAGTCACTGGTAAGAGTCCAGATATACAAAAAGAAACTTTAGATCGCTATTATAGCTGTATAATTAACATTAGTGAACTTATATCGGTCCAGGGATTGACCTGCTTCTCAAGGGCAATCCTGTATTTGAAACTTGATGGCAATATCTCCTCAGAACTCAAATTCTCAACAGTGTGTTCCACACCCTTAATTATATCAGAGAATGATTCCCCATAATCTGCATAAAAAGATCATATGAGAAAGGACTACTACTAACACAAGTTGTGACAGAGAAGAACAGGAGGAACGCATGGTAGATTAATACTAGTACTTAATATATAATAAACCTGATGCAGCAAAAAAGTTAAACAATACATCCACCTTGTGGGAAGCTTGGGATTCATTGTTTAGGATTCGAGCCTCCCAAAAAGAATGTTTACTCTATCCTAATCAAAGAACAATATGTTCATTTTCTGCTAAATGCACTTCTTATGTTAGCTTGAGATAACTCTTTTAGCCTATTTCCTAGAAGCTTATGCTTTTAGGAGAATGAATTGCTCACTCAACTAAAGCTATTTAACTCATGAGCTTAATGTTGATACTCCACGGTAATGGTATCTAAGAGGAACAAACAAGTTTAGATGTACCATCAGTTTATTCGAGAATAAACTTCTACAAGTTATCATCTCAATCGCTTTGAAAATTCAAAAGTATCCTCTTAACAGATTCGCAACGGACACATGAAGGTACGCATTACTATAGTTCCTGAACAAAAATATCCAAAGGAAGACATTTAACAAATGAAAAACAGCAGGGAAATTCTGACCAGTTATGGTTGCTGGGACAGCCAAAGCAGCAGCAGCTTGAATCCTGATCTTATAGTTGGGAGAGTCACGAAGAAGCAGTAACAGGATGCTAAAGACGGATGGAGCCCTGCAAAAATAAGATAACCTTATTGCAAAACAAACACCACCAGTAAAGTTTGTTATGAAGGGAAAAGTAACTGATTAGAATGATGAACAAAAAGAATATTCAAAACTGCATAAGAGAAATGTGAGATTAAAAAGCACGATAACTGCATTCTTGGGGGAAAGCAATCAACTGTTTACCAATTCATATCTCCCAGTTCCAGTGTTTCATTCATAAATAAATTGCTCAAAGCGCGACAAACATTCCATTGGACCTGCTCAAGAAAATCCATTACTTGATTGGAAAAATCTGGAAAGTGACGAATAACACACCAAATTAAGGAAGCAAAATATTGCTCTAAGAGAAAAGAAATGCACCTTTACATTTCCAGTTGCAACGCAGGAAAGAAATGTCTGCACCATCCTTCCCAGCCAACATGAATTTTCCGAAAGAAACTCTTTGGACTTGCAGGTTATGGCAGTAAAGCCCTTATTCTCCTCCGTCTCAGAGCAAACACCTGATTGACTAGTAAAATTGACGAACCTTGAAAGGTTTCCAAGAGCCCGCACAGCATTTGCTTTAATCTAATTTTGGGAACAATAAGAAATACAACAATAAGAAAATGATAATTGAAAAATTATTAGTATGGCTTCACATGCTAGGTGACACAACAGATGATGTAAGATATTTCCACAGCATATGCCTGGTACAGAAAACCGAAATTCCCTAGGAGAAAGTTGGTCAGCTCAGAATGGGTTCATTAAACATCAAAGTTTATAAGATGGTCTTCAAATCCTTTCCCCCACACTTTCTGTGTTTGCCAAGAAATATATAATGTTATTCGTTCTTGCACAGTTGTTGCAAACAGCATCAACTTTAACTACCACTCTCTCAGGTTATAACTCAGACAAGCTTGAAGTTGAGGATCAATTGATACTTTGAACTGTTGGGACTCTTCTAGACATGAAACACTAGAAGAGAGCTAAGCTAACACAGTAAGATTTCGTTGCACCTCACAAGGGTTTGAACCCTTGACCAAAATAGATCACAGCTAACAGTAGCATTGTTTAATTTTGATCGTCAATGAATTTCAGCATGCCTTTTATAATGGCAAAGTAAAAAGGCAGTCCAAGCCCCAGCCTTTCCACACCCTGCACACTAACTTAAAACGAATGATAGAAAAGAAAGAATAGATCCCTTTTTCCCATTCTCTTATCAACCAGCACACGTCAAATTTCATCAATGATGCACTGGATTCAACCAAGTGTAAACAGGACACTGTAATAGCATTGTGATGTCTTTACCTTGTCATTATCCTTTGTCATGTCCAAAGCACTCTCAAGTGCTATAGCAATTAACTGCAAACTCTCATTTCGATCTAGCACACCAAAACAGGTAACGTGAAAACACAAATCAATGTAACCAGGAAAGGTTAGTCTAATCATTCTAATAAAGCCAATGCTCACCTATAGAACAACTTCCTGAGGTAGCAACATTAACGAAATGACGAAGAGAATCACATATGTTGGCTAAAGCCCAGGAGGCTGCAATGCGAACCTATTGAAAGAAACTAATTAGACGCTAGCACGCAAATCTGAAATCCAAAGGAACTGAAACTCTTGCACACATGTGAGGAGCTTACGCACACACAGTGAAGAAGAAACTTACCAAGAGCAGTGAGTCATGAGTATTAAATTCAACAGCATGAGTAAATTTTCCAAGCATCTCTGCACTATATATGATATATATCCTTAATAAATTTGTCCCTCCAATATGTGGAAAGATGAGTTTCAACACTTAGTACATTTCAAAATTACCTTTCTGAAATTAATGGAAAACATGTGATGACACCAATGGCACGACAAGCAGCTGATCTGACTGAAGGAACCTCATCACTCAGAGCAGCATTGATCTACAAAAATGGGCAAACTGATACATGACACATTGGCACCTAGGCAGTACGCCTTCTATTCAGATCAATAACAATTATTTAGATACTCACAGTGGAAGAAAGAACCATGCGTTGCTTTGGATTTGTTAAAGAAGAGAAAACAGAAGAAGTCAATCCCGCAAAACAAGTTACTGATGCAGTTCTCACCTTCCAAACAAGATAGCATTAAATCAATAAAGTAATAAATTTTGCCTATAATATTGAAAGTACAGTAAAAGTATTTGCTACTAAGACCAATAAATATAGTAACAACAGAAAATTCACAAGGTGGAGAATCTAATTAGTAAAATGCATATGGTGGAAATACTCAAAGTGTATATGCCTGACGATGCAGCTACCAGTGCACATAAACGTACTTAAAAAAATGATCGACTACTCAAATCCCAAAAGGAAACGCAGCTTTCGATACAAGGGGTACAATTAGCAGGGAAAGAAAATAAGGACCTGTAAGTTGGGTTCTTGAAAATGAATTTTGGTACACAGTTGATTGATTTCTTCTCCATGTTGGGAATTTAACTAAAGAAACTTGTTTGTTTGGTGTTAGATTCCATAAAACCAAGAAACTGAAAATGCATTTGGTGTAACACATTTTGGTTGGGTTTATGAAAAACATAAAAGAGGGAATATGATACAACCATGAGAAATATCAGTTCCATACTTGGAATAGCCAGAGGATTGAAGAAGACGAAGAGAAAAAAGACAAACAAATTTCCAGTCAAATTTGGTACAAATTCATCTCATATGCTAACCCAGGAGCGTGGTTAAGTTGTATAGTGACAACCATAGAGAAAATACGAATTTAAGACTATAAAACCATTGTTAGCAAAGAAATATAAGAGAATTACTGAACCAACCATGGAAGAAGTGTGTGATAAAACCAAAGGTAGATGCTTCTCAAGTGCTTCAGACCATTGTTGCGTCGCCAATATACATGATTCAGATTCGTTCCTGATAACTTCCCTGCTCCCTGATCCATATGATGGAGCTGATGAAACTTTCTTAGTCCTAGTGTAGTCAGATGTGAATGGTGTATCAAACGTTTTATCATCAAAAATATCTTCAGTCCCTTTAAATCCAGAAATTGCACGAAGACATTCATCCAAGACCTGATAAGAAGTTAAAAGTATGTAACTTCTCCAAAAACCTAACAGCCCTATTGAAAAACCCAAGTAGATGGCGATAAAATATAGCCAATTTAGCACGCAAAGAATGCTTCATCAGTAACACGGTTAAACATAAAAACATGTCATTTATCATTGATAACACGATCACATAACCAATTTAATTTCCATAGAATCCATACACTTCACGTAATACAATAATTTTTGCAATATAGTGTCGATTTGGATGTGCAACTGGATCTAATAACAAGGCCAAAAGACACAAGGGCACTCAAACGTAAGGAAAAAGTAAAAGGCATAAGATACACAACCCACTCACTCAGGTCACTAAGAAGCAGCTTATTAAATAAAAAGAAGCATTGAACTCTCAGAAGTTCAAAATTACACTAGGGTGACCAGAACACCATAACAAAAGCAGAATATATCAGAGTTAAAGGTCCAGTATGATTGGACTAAAAAAATTAAGTGGCATGTAAACGATAGCAGCAAACAAATCAAGAGAATTACAGTGTATTTCTTACAAATACCAAGGAATCTGCTTATAGATTTCCAAAGAAATCAAAGAATTCGAAAGAAATACTGTGGCTTGATTAAGCTAAAGGACATAAGCTGAAGACAATTACTAAAGAAGAAGAAGAAGAAAAAGAGGGGTTCACATTTAGACTTAACCCAGTGACATAAATATATTCAACACAAACAGTATATTGATCCTTTAGAGGGTCCCCCAAAATTCTTTTGTGAACTACATATCGTAGATAAATCCAGAAAATTAAATATACAAGATTTAATTTTAATTAATATGGATACTTCTAAAAAAACTAATTAATTTGGTTTTGTAAAGGCTTTTGGCTGATGTGATGCCATGTCCACCCATTCAGATTATAGATAGTACAATGCGATTAGCGCGATAGAAAACATAAAAAGATACACAAAATACAGGAAATGTCACCTTGACAGCAGCTGTTGCGATTTTTTCACCAACAGACCCAGGATTCCGTTTCCAAGAAGATGGCACAGAAGAATTTACCCTCAAAATCCCAAGAACAGTAGAAGAAACGAGTGTCCAACACAAACTTATTATTTCTGGGTAGTTGTGTGACACAGCTCGCAGAGCCTGACAGAAATTATCTGTCAGAATTATAATCCTTCAAGTTAACAAAGCAAAATACTTACAGCAATCTCATTTTTTCTTTCCTGGTATTGGGAAAGTGGGTCTTAAGGTTTGAACCTAGGTGGCGACCAGGTAATTTCTGGGTCAGTTTTCAAAAATAAATGAAATTATTGTAAAAGACCAGTGTGTGACATTTAAAGTGATAGGATTAAGTATACCTATCTTTTATCTTTACAAGCTATTTAAGCACTCAAAATTAATCAGTTTCAACATGCACATATAAAAAGACATAATTGATAGAGGGGCAAACGGCATTCTATACCCTCAACATACTATAATTAAGAATGCAGTATATTGTTTACCTGGAGAGCTTCGAGGCTCAGTGTTGGATTATTTACTGATTCAGAGTATTGGAATATGGATGATAAAACACCAAATTCCCCTTTGGCCCCAAAATTTCCTGGACATATTTTCATAAAAACTAGTAACAGAGCAGAAGAAAACAGAAAATATGGGCAACATACAATATTAACTCAAAACTACTCAAACATGTAAACAATGTCATGGGCATGAGTTAAGAAGAAACATCTATGATTTATACAAGTCAGAAAATACAAACTTTCAGCATCTGTAATCTTGAATACACAACTGAGAAAACCTAAATAAATTTGGTAATCTCCACTATCAATCAACTTGAAAGACAAAAAGGTATTGCTTCAGGAATTCTCAGTAAACAAACACCTCCAAAAAATTCTCAATATTACACAGGGTGACCCGAGCATTATACAATGCAGACAATGTCATGTGGACAAGATATAAACAAATTTTTTTTTTGGCATGGAACTCTGTAGCAGTATTGTATTAGAAAGTGATAACCCCCAAGCTTTTCTATTAACTAGTTGATTATCACGTGCGTTGCACGTGG
>MKEJ01073247.1:0-14544 GCA_001753735.1 Embelia ribes | reverse complement strand
ACGCATTTATTTCTAAAATAATTTTCTTTCAAAAATTCCATGCCAACGCAACACTATACTATGTCACATGAATGCAATGAAATACATTTAACTACACCTGTTAATATGTTAATTTCTACACATATAACATAGTAATGAAAAACGCATAAACATGAATATAAACTACACATAAGATAAATTCCACACTGTTTTTACGCTCTCATAACTTAACAAACATGTTTAAGTCATCTATGCATAACAACGCTTATATGTTGTATTACTATGTATTCTCTATACCTATGCCAATTCCACACCTATGTGACGTATCAATTCACATCAATGGGTCTATTCATTTTCTATACCTATCTGATGTTTCTATTTCTTCCAATTCAACTTATAACCATTTCGCATCTTAACGTCTCGTTCATGCACATACATAAAGATAAAGTTGTCAATTTTATATTAAAATTTATTGACTACCGTACCTCGCAATGCACTATAAGCCGTCCCGAGACTTCTCAAGCAAAAGCCCTAAATCCGCCTCCTCTTCACCTCTTGATTTGATTTAGTAAAAGTAATCAAATCATCAAATACCGAGATATAGAGATGTTCTACTCTTCACGAGAAATAAGAATATCAAAGAAAATTTCACGATATAAAGTGCACGGAAATCAAGACAAATCAAACGGAAGGGATGAAAGAAAAACTTACATAGAAGCTATCTCTACGATACAAAGGTGAAGAATCTCCGCTTTTTATTCCGATCCAAGTTACGATACTAGATGAAATCGAGCTTTACAAGAGGGGTTAACAATGGAGTCTTCCCCTTCTCTCTCCTCACTTTAACTTTTCAGAAATGATGGAAAGTGGAAAGAGAATGAGTATTTTAAAGTCAAAAGGTAGTAGGGTCCATGATCTTTCCACGCTAACTTGGTGTAACGGTACACAATTTTAGTATACCGATATACAACTGTACCGGTATACTACTTTGTGTGCCGATTTCCAATGAGTTCAGAATCCTTGACCTTTTTACCCTACTGGGTATAACTGTACACAACTTTGGTATACTACTTTGTGTGCCGATTTCCAAAGTAGTATATTATTTTGTACACTACTTTGTGTACACAACCGGTATATTATTTTGTATGTCGGTTTCCAGTGAATTCTTAACCAAATAAGAGTCTGTATACCGGTACTGAATCCCTGGGTACCGGTAGTCCCTGTGTACCGGTATACACCCCTTGCGTACCGGCACTCAGGCCAATAATACCATATCATGCCATCTCGCATTACTACGCTATTCACCGTTATAACCATACCATGCGACCACGCACAGCGCACTACGCACTACGCATATACATATATTTCACGTATACCACGTAATAATAATATTATTATTAAAAAAAAAATTTAGTCGAGTTTCTGGGATGTTACAGAAACTAGCTTTTCACGTGCCTTTGTCACGTTTGAATTAAATATAACCTTTAAACAGACTCAAACAATTATCTTAACTACACAGTTTTTGGGATGGCTACATTAGCTTAATTAGTGACCAACTTATCAGCTAATGAAGTTATTTTCTGACGATCAGTTTAATTTAATCTCTATAAATTGAATTCTTAAAATGTTTGTTTGGGCTAATAACCTTTTATGCGGCGACTTTTATACAATCAAGCTAATAATTTAATCAATTCTAATGATATCATTAATAGATGATTATATCGCCACTAATTATTTATTAATTGTTCAATCAATCTCTTGATTTAGGCCTTGAGTGACTTGACTAAACTCTTGTTGATTGGGCATTTGACATGCTGAATTGGACTCATAACCCTTTTATTCCAATCAATTAGTTAAAAAATTAATTTAGGTGTAAAGAGGGAGGTGAAAATTTTCTCCCATGGCCCATGGGTGGTATTTAATGAATGACGTATATATTTGAGAATAACAGCATAGGTCCATATGCCATTCGTCTAAAACTATATTTTCCATTTATAGTGAAGTGAGAAAAAGAAAAAATTTCAATCTCCTTGTATCATTCACATCCGTCTTTCCATAGGTACTTTTCCTTTCTCAAATAGAAAGAAAAATAAAAAAATAAAAAATATATATGTAAATCTAATTTTTATATTTTCAGAAAATTTTTGAAAAATGCAAAAATAACTTTTTCAAATGAAAATGTTACTATTTACAATTTCTCTATTAAATAATAATTTTTTTTTGCCAATATATAAAATATACACCAACAATAATTTTTTATATTTATATATTTTTAAATTAATTGTATTAAAAATTAATTTAAAAAAAGCTGAAAATAACTAATTTTTATTTTATAAAAGAAATGAATTTATAGGAAGTAGAATAAATTTAACGAGGAAGGACGGTCCGAGTGGCTGGAATTTCCTTTACTGCAATGGGTGCAAAAGGCCTAGTTGAAAAAAGATTTTTTTATAAATTACACTTTGGCCCCTATGGGGTTTCTGAATATCTGAAAGTACAGCTAAGTTATGTAAAATTACACTACAAGTTTGATTTATATGTGAAAAGACCATATTACCACTCACTTTATTGCCTTGTTTTATTTATTTTCTAGATAATACTTGAAAAAATTAGAGAAATCCATCAAAGTGTCATATATATATAATACAATCTAATCTCAAATAAATTAAAAAACATGAGAATGAGTTCGAAAAGATGTTTTGGTAAATTTTGGGTCACTTATAGCATTTAATCTTAATCCACTCTATCTTCAAAAACTTTGTGGGTAAAGTACCAGGAACATAAAAACCTCATTGCAACATAGTGTAAGTTCAGAAACCTTAGGGGTATTCCGAAATAGTCTGAAACCTCAGGAGACAAAGTGTAATTTTTCCGAATTTGTTCAAACAGGTCAACACGTCATCGATCCATGTGATCCTTATGAAATAACAACAGCCGTCCGATGACAACCCAATCCAACAAAACGAAAACCGTCGATCAACTGAATTCGGACACCCCTTTGACTCGGGTCCAAATTCACCCCTATTTCTCTATTTTGTCACTGCTTTTTATCTGTCTCACTGTGCCTTGAAGCAGACTCTGGTTGCTTCTTCTGTGGGGACTCTCTCTCTCTCTCTCTCTCTCGCTGCAGCTTTCCATGGCAACTGAAGAAGTCAGCAAACCCACTTCGCTCCCTCCTTACTCTCAGGTAAAATAAACTCTCTCAACCTTTTAAAATTTTTTTCCTAAAAACTAATTTCCCCCCTAGATTTATTGTTCCGAGGAAAAATAAATTTACCGATTTTTACTGTTGTGTATAATTTACTAGCTCCGATTTTCTGTTTTTCATTTCTAATTTCGATTTTATATTTCTTTTGTCGAGTGACCAATTATTACGACTTTACCAATTTGCCTAAAAAAACCCTAGCTATGTAACCACCTGTTTTTATGTTTGAGTTTTAAAATTAGCTTTAGTCCCCTTAAATTTAGTCTAATTTTTGCTGTAGTTGTAGCTTTAATGTAAACCCTATTGCTAGTTTTATGCGTTTTTGCTAGGCTAGGGTTTACCAGTACATATATTTTAGAAAAAAAAATTTGTGTGACAAAGTGGTTTAATTATAATTAAGCAATGAAAGAGATTAATACTTGCCTTAAAATTTTGTTGTACTTGCTTACTGAAACTAGCTCCTTTGGTTTAACAATGCAAGGTTGATATTGTGCAAAAATCTGATTCATTGACCATTATAAATTTGAAATCTAATTTACAGATGATATTGGCTGCACTTGATGAACTGAACGAGGAAGGTGGTTCCAACAAGTCGGCAATATTGAGGCACATTGAGTCAACCCATGGTGAGCTCCCTGATAACCACTGTCAGCTCCTCTCTGACCACCTCAACAAGATGAAGGAGAGCGGCGAGATTGTTTTCTTGAAGAACAACTACATGAGGTTTGACCCAGAGGCACCACCTAAGCGTGGGCGCGGCAGACCCAAAAAGGACCCCAATGCCCCTCCTGCCCCCAAGAAGACTAAGACTACAGTGTCTTCGTCATCAGCTGATGGGGAGGGGAGTGGGAGGCCTAGGGGTAGACCTCCCAAGAAGAGCAATGGGGAGAGTGAGGGCAAGAAGGAGAAGAGTGGGAGGCCGAGGGGTAGGCCTCCCAAGAGTAAGCCCCAACAAGCTCAGGTTGGAGTTCAGGATGGCTAGATCCAATTTGGGAAGCTGCATTAATGCAGGTTGCAGTCTGGATCTTGTCAACATTGCACCCAACTTGCTTCAATTGTGTTGTCAAAATCTGAACTGTATTTCTGGTGCAGCTTCTTTTAACAAATTCCTCAAGTCCTGCTAGATCTAATTACTCTCTCTCGCTCTCTGATGTCTACTAGTTTAAATTTGGTTTCTCTGTTTAAATTTGATGTCTACTAGTCCTCTTAAGGAATTCCTCTGGTTGTGCTTTTAGTTAGATGATGTGACTTGGTTGGTTTAGTTGTAGGAATTGATGATTCTGATTTCTGATGTTTATGAATTAAGCGTATTGAGATAATTGTGATGGTGTTTATTTTGAAATTTAAAGGTGGGAAAACGCACTCCTAATGAAAGAGAGCGTGTAGAAAAAAATTTACACGATTTGTTGCATTACTACTATTACATATTATTATTCATATAGTGAAAAGTGCCCGAGAAACAATCAATGATGACATAAAAAGTTTTTAAATCAAATCTGAATCCTATTTGTTAACATGAGAATAGTGATATCTACCATATGATGCACATGGCTATTCACCAAAATTCCTTGCTGAAAAAAGTACTACTCTTTTCATGCCTATGCAAGCACAAATGGAAAATTTAATTTAATTTTATGTTATCATTATGGCAGCCAAAGTTGCTACCACGCTTCAGTTGATTAGATAGATATTCAAATTTTGAAGCAGGTTTCTCCTGCTGTTTTACGTAGAGGGGAGAAATAGCAAATGTAATTAGATTTGCAGTCAATTTCACGAGCTATGTGGTCATAAAAAAGGATGCTTTGTAATTTTTTTTTTTTAAAAAAAGGGGCGGGGGATACGCTTGGCACCACTTTGGTTTTAAATACCATCTCCCAAAATGAGTTGCAGCATCATCCCAGGACATGCTCATACATTTCAAATAATTTCTATCTTATTGTCGGACAGAATTTGAGAAAATTCAATTACTCAACCAACTTGAAATTTATTTCAACTGTGGTAGAAATTGTTCTCGGTAATGACCTATATTGAAATGACTGCAATATAAAGATCAAACAAGGATTTATTTCGAAATGGGCTTGCGTGTTTAGTCAGGATCCATTCCCAACAAGAATGATAAGGTGCCAGCTGCAGGAAGTTTGGAATTTTAGATCAAAGCTACATAACATTACAAGATGTTGATAGATTTATTTGGATTAGTAATATTGCGACAGTGAAACATACTGATAAATTTGTTGTCTAACGAGTGAATGCAAACAATGATGCGAAAACAGGCCTTCCCTGCCAAACCATTTCAGAAATTATATACAACATACTTTGTATTGGCATTCCTTTTCAACTTTCAAATCTACACAAGGAAACAAGATGAAGCTGAAATTATTAAGGACTTGTTTGGTAACAGCTTAAAAACTCAACTTATTTGCTTGTTGGGCTTTTAAGCTGGGTAAGTTTTGGTTACAAAAAATAAAGCCAGCTTTTTTTGCTTTTTCCCTCCCAAAAAGCTTTCAGCTAGGTAGACTTAGCTTTTTTCTCCATCCCAAAAAACTAACTTATTAGCATTTAAACTGTAACCAAACGAGCCCTAACACGCACAGAATAATGCAAAAACTCTTGCGCATAAAGAATAGATGTTCAAAGAAATTTCCTTCAAAATAGTATTCTACTCCAAAATAATTACAAAAAGCGTCATAACTACTTTAATTATACAGTGCATCACAATCATAGCAGGGGGTTAAAAACACATTTTAATCTAAGCTTTCTACCAATTCAAGTAAATAAGGTGATATTCAAGCCAAAATCGAGAGTACCTGTATTCGGCAATGCAACAGACCCCATCCCGAGGTTGCCATTAAAATAACATCATGTTAATATACCAACCTACCTGGTTAAATCTGCTGCTACAACTCCTCAACTTCTATCGAAAATCCACAATGGCATCGCTTTGTCCTTGAAAAACTCTCTTCGTCAAAATCCTGAGCAATGATCGAAAACACATGCTCATGCTCTTCAGTTTGTACCATTGACACGGCATCCTTCTTTATGTACACTAGGTTTTCTTCCATGCATCCAGCAGATTGCTCATCATCCTGGTTAGTATCTTTTGTTTTTGGAACCATATTGGATGTTGTAGAAACCAAACCACTTCCATAACGATCATTCAACCTTTGTCGGGTAACAATGGAAGAGAGAAGCTGATACCACCTTGAAATAGCTTGGGCTTCATTCCTCCTTTTCTCCTCAGCTTGTCTTTTTTCTTCCTCTTCTTCATACGCCTAAATAACCACAACAAACTCACAACTGTTAAGTGAGCTCGCTGATCCATCTTCAAAATCATCAAAATTAAAAACAATGTAATCAATATTGTTATGGTAGTTTTTTTATCCTAGCAAGCACCAACACACCACGGCCCAGTGATTCAGATTAGGAAGTAGACCTAATAATAATTAAAATATTTTTTATTTTATTAGGATATCTTTTTGCTGGTTTGTTCTATCTTTGGATTTCTTAAAAGCGTATGTATACGACTTATGATATAACTTTTCATTTAGAGTTGAGTTTACGAGTGTTTACTAAAAGAGTGTTGATCTCTTTTTGGTTTAAGTGTTGAATTCCAAGTTCTTTTGTTTGTTTTTTTTCGAATGTCCACCCTTTTATTTATTTTTGTCAAAATGTCTATCTATTCTTTGTTTCATCTAAGCCTTCTTACACCAATTTGGTATTAGAACTCAAACTTGGTCCAAATTTAGTTAGAAAAAAAATACCCAAAAAAAAAAAAGCTTCAAACCCTAATTTCCTCTCCTGCTGCCGCCCAAGCCCAGCCCTGGCCGCCAACGTTGCTATTCCTTACGGTCAAACTCTAATTCCATCAAGCTGCCCCGCTGCTAACTCACCACCGCCCGCCAACATCGAGTGACCCCAGATCAGCCCTACCATCGACGAAGAACAGAGAAAAAAGAGAAGACTGATCTCCAAGTAGGATTAGATAGAACTTTGGAAAAGTTCCAAAAAGGTCCCTCAAGTTGTGTTATTTTCAAAATCAACACGAAGCATTTTAAGTTTTGAAGATTTGATCCAGGGATTTGGAAAAAAAAAATCAGATTCATTTCTGAATTTACAAAAATAACAAATAGGTCCCTAGCATTCCAAACATTTTAGATTTGGGCCATAAGTTTTCGACAATTACAGGAAGCTCCTAAAGTTTGAGACATTTGCAAAAGGGCCATAATTATTTCTAAGGATTAATTTTTGGTCGAAATTGTGATGCTTAGGGAAGATTTTGGAGCAAGTCATGCAAGACTTAAGGGAAGAAATGCCGGCAAATTTTCTTCTTTTAAAGAGAATTAGAGCAATGTTCAAGGAATTTTTAATGGGATAGGGCTTGCATCGACCACTAGGGTTGCGCCAATTGTCCCTTGATTTCCTATTTCCCTTACTCCTCCTATTCCTATTGTCTCTAATATAATTGTTTTGTTCCCCCGCCTCAACACTTCCAATAATATCTGCTTCTCAGGTTGTTCACAAGGAAGAATATGAGATAAAAATCGAGCTATTGAAATTGAACAAAGAGGCTGGATTGGAAATCTTTTTGAGTTTATCGATTTGAAAGATCTTGGATTTGTTTCTACAGGTGTTTTTAAGAGTGTACAAGTTTCTCTCATTGCGCCTGTATTTCATGGCTATGCTAACATATAGTAGAAGATAATTGGGTTCCAACTCCTCCGACTTTTTAAATTTTTAAAGTTTATGGTCAAAAACTTTTTCAACCAGGGAGAATGATGCAGATTAAGAAGTAGACTTAATAATAATTTAAATGTTTTTCATTTCATTAGGATATCTTTTTATGGGTTAGCTAATAGAGATTTCATTAGATTGGATGGGAATACTCTAGAATGATTTAATTTCCGTCTTAGAATTTCTTAAAATCCTATATATAAGCTGAGTTTACAAATGTTTGCTAAAAGAGTATTGGATCCCAATTTCTTTTATTCGTTTTCATTAAAACGTCCACCATATTGTTCATTTTTGTCAAAACGTCCACCATTTTGTTCGTCTTTGTCAAAACGTTCATCTATCCTTCGTTTCATCAAAGCTGTCCTATATCACCCAGTTTGGGTTTGGGTACTACTTATGCTTTCTACTTTTGTCTTTTTATAATAAGCAGCATCAACTTACCAAACACATTGTTACTTAAAATAACTTTTGGATTTTATTTACCAAATACTAATATTATATCTATTTTTAGAATTAATTTTTAAAAATAATTTGGGATATAAATTTTGAAAACCACCCGTATTACCAAATAATGTCTTAACAAGCTGCCACTATCACTTACAAGCCCATCCCATGTCCGTTCATCAAGAACATGGAGTGGGCGAGGGCTTTTCCTCCGTTGATCACGAATTTTGATTTTGTTAAGTATCATGATTGTTCAATAAGAAGGTTACTCGATCTACTTATGTATTACATTTATTAAATCTAGAGTTACGGGCCTTGACGCAGAAGCAAGCAAAGAAGAAACTCTGGGAAACCGACATCTTTTTGTATTATTTAATCATATGCCACTGACCAATAGACTACAGTCATAATCTCTCAGTGTGTATTATTATTTTAAAATTTTTGAGATTTTATTCAGAGAGTGGCAATTTTTAAATTTGTTGTTGCAAGAATTACAAAATTTTAATTTATAGAAAAATGAGTAGAGTAATCCTATTTTATTTAAAAAAAAATTGTTACGCTTCTTTCATTACTAATATCGGTGATCGTCCTTATTAGAACTTAAATTGTAAGTTGTGGTGCAGAAAAAGTGAATGGTATTTATCCTGATTGTGAATCTCATATCCCAAACCTAGATTTTCTCCATAATTCCCCTCAACTTGGGCTAATAACTCTCCTCCAATTGTACTAATTGTATATTCTTCTTCTTCTGATGGTCCTTCTTGCAACTTCCCTTCGATACCTGAAAGTGCGGATAGGGGGATTGTCCGCCGACTCTCCGATAATTAAGTAAGTAAAGGTTCAAATAAGATAATGTAAATAAATGAATTAATTAATCAAATATTAAATGTAAATAGAGAAAAAAAATTTTACCTGTTTTTTTAGCTGACATGTGACAACTTTTATAATACACAGTATATGCACAACTGTTAAATAATATTACCCCATTGGTTTCTGTCTTTCCTGTTAATCAAAATATGTAGCAGATAGTTTTGATTCAACTACAACATTAATCCCTGGATTTTATTGTATGTACAAATACGTACTTATCAAGGGATGACTATTTGGACTGCATTTTATAAGGTTGGTATGTTAATAAGAAATTATTAAAGATTGATATAATTATGAGACTTTTGCTGAAATATTGGCATACTGGAAGGAAATTTGTCTACTTGCAATTTTGAGAATCTTTTTTTGCAGAATCAATAGTAAAAGATTATTTAGTAACTTTTACAACTCACTCAAGCGTACCTTTTGAAATTGAGTTCGTTTTTTTTCTTTTTTTAGGTTGTTATTTTTAGTTGGACATACTCGAGTAATATGTAATGCACTACAAATTAAAGTCACAGAACAATGATAAGATCAAATCACAATATGAGATACAAACGAAAAGCAACTTTCACAAAAATAAAGATTTGTAAAATAGAATCATACCCGATTAAAAGCAGAAGAACTTTAAGGATTCTTGTGAATAGGAGGGAATTGAACAATTTAAATAAATATGAGATAGAAAAAATTTCAAGTAATCTTATCAAATCATTATTATCGTTAGGAGCTATTGAGTAGTAGAAAAATATTGTTGCTTTGAAGAAGTTTTGAAATTTGGGTGTAATTATATCGGCATCCAATTCATTATGTAAATTAGGATTACGTCACTTTTCTTATTTTATAAATGTTACATATAAATCAGAGATGTGTTGGAGTGAGCCAATGAATACTATTTTAAAATTTCTTGAAAATAGCATTTGTACAAGTGTGCATAGTTTTATAGAAAATGTAGAGTTTTCAAAGTAAATTTCATTTTATTTGCAAAAATAATTTACTCATATATATATATATAAGCAATATGTTTTTCCTTACTGAACTCGGGGGCTAGGCGAGTGTCTCGGGGGCTAGGCGAGTGTCTCTTTCGCCTTACACTCTGGCGGCCTTGCACTCAGGTGGATTGAGCTAAGTAAATTTTATTTCTAGCTCTAGAAACTAAAGGAAGAATTTTTAGGGACTTGTAAGTTGTAACATTCCTGATTCATAACTTGTGCAATGTAGTCCGTCTTGCGGCATTTTTATGATAAAAAAAATATGTTTATTGAAAGTTTGGGATTTATATCATAAAGAAATTTAAATATATTATACATGGATGCATTAAATATTTAATAAGTGTCATCTTCCATAATATTATAAAAACTACAATTATATGCAAAATCTCCCAGAAAACAACTTAGAATGACGCCTTTGCTACTTTTGTCTTGCGGAATACTAAGATTAATTTATATGCGAGGATATTAGTACATTTTTCATATCAGTGTAACGATTAGACACCTATGAAAGATTCTGGAGATCAAGAAACATAAACTATAGCATATATAAAATGTTATTTCAAAATAACCAAATAATTTTCCACAATGTTTATTTTCTTTGCCGTGTAAGTGTTTGTGCAATTTACGATAACAATTAAGGGTTAATAGATTTGCTCAATTAATTGCTATAACGCTTGTTTTTTCTACCTTTTCAAGAATTTTTATGCATTTTATTTATTGAAAATAAATAATTAGCTTCTTTTTTTTTCTTATTATTTTTCTCTCCCTCGCAATCGGATCATAACCAAGTTTACAAGGAAGAAGCCATTACCTCTTTATTATGTATTACAAAATTATCAAGTAGAATTGTGGCAACCAACAAAGAGATATAAGTACATAATCATTAATATCATGACTAATTAAGCAATTTGATTTAGTTTATGCATACTACGTGTCTCCAATTATCCTGTTTAAGTGAGAGGGGTTGAATGTTGAGTCAGAGCTTCGAGAAAATAAAAATAGACTATAAACAACAACTTACACAAATTAATGACTAGCTCGTTTAGGTGCAAAATAATTGTAATTAATTTGAGAATAATGATGGTGTTGGTGGCTGATTAGAAATGATTAATTTGGTTGATCATGGATACCTTTATCATCACGTTAATGTCATGAAACATCGTGCAGTATAAATTTATAAATTATGGTATATAAGGGATTCAATTTACTGGAATATCGCAATCTAAAGATGGGTTGAGAAAATAAAAAGTGGAATCTACCTACTACTTTTTATATAAATTATGTCTTCTCAAGATAACCTTAAAGATAGATCGACTTTATTATATAGTTAATACGACAATCGAAATAATGGTATCATTTAAAATCTTAAAATGTTTGTTGGGGCAGTCCTCGTTACTTGTTTTCAAGCAACCCATATAAAGAAAATCTGTCAAGGAATATTTCGAGCTAATGTAATTGTGTTAAAAAGTGTAGAGTAATACTTTTGATGCCATCTTTAACTTAATTAATCAACGGATAAATAAACTCCAATTTACCATTGAAAATTTGCTTAGACTTAGTGACCTTCCATAAGAAGCTTGGCAAAAGGGAATAATTAGCAAACAATAACATAGCGTTTGTAATTAATAATAAGTTTCAATTTTTATCAGTATTAATCTCAAGAATCCAAGCAATAAAGATTTGAATTCTTTTTGTAATGCATTCCAATAATGTCAAATGAAGTATTAGATTTCTTTCTCGAAGATGGAATCGATCTACTCCAAAAATTTGCGTCAAATTTTGCACATAGAATTTTAAATTTAATATTATATATTGAGTTTGGATGATTGACAACTCAGCATTATTGCATTTAACTATTTCCCGCATATTTCTTATGACTTGTAATCATCCAACCATGTTAATAGATTTTCCTCCACTATCAAGATATTAAAAATTAAATAGTTGCTCAAGGGCTGGACTTGGAATTGAAAATATTAAATCTTAATTATGAGGGAACTAAAATCACATATAAAAAAGATTTATACTAATATATAAATATTCTGTCGACTTTTTAAAATTAGGGGGACTGTCGTCTCCCTTTGTTCTTACATAGTTCCGTGGAGCTGCAAGGACATTCCTAAGTTATTGTTCCGTTTTCATTGGTGTAATTGGAGCAAACAGTACTAAGAAAATTTCCAAACTCAAATGATTGTGTTAATCACCATCCAGAAGTGCCTATGATCTCATAAAAAAAGTATTGAAAACCACCTTTGATCCCATCTTAAACTTAGTCAAAACTACATAAATGAAACTCCAACTTGCCATTGTAAAATTGCCTAAACTTACCACAAGAAGCTTGCCGGAAGGGACTAATTAGCAGACAAAACAAATATGTTTGTAATTATTTATGTTTCAACTTGTACTGAGAATTATATCATCAAAGGATTCAAATACGAAGTTACAAAGTTTATCCACATTCTCCTAAAGCTAAACAAGATTTTTTTCCTTATTGTGCCGCCTTTCAATAATATCAAGTGAAGTACAAATTTTCCTATTCCAAAAATAAAATTACTCCAAAAATAACCTCAAATTTTGTTCATTTAAAGTTTAACAAGTGCTTAAATACATTAACAATGAGTTGTTTATCATCCAAATTCGTTAGTATAAAAAAAATGTATATTGACATGCTCTGTAAAAATATTGTACACTTAGAGAATTTTAAAGCTATATTCTTGTATATAATGATCATGTTTCAATTGAGACCCTAAGTACTCCACGTAAATCACTTATAAATAGGAAATTGATAAATGCAGATGTTGGAATTGTACATTTCATAGAACAAGGAATAGGTAGGAGCTCCATCATTTTGAATGTTGTCCAAATACCAATTTAAATGAAATTATAAAGTGCATAATTTTATGAATACCTTCAACTTTCCTTGGCAAAAATGAAACGGAAACTACGCGATTAGTTTCTGTTATCTTATCTTAGTTATTGTTTAGATTATCAAGTTGGCCTTCCACTTGCAAATAAATTAAAATTTAAATTTGAGTTGCTACCCATTATCAAAAAATAAAATACACATTTGATACACTTGCAAGTTTCCCAATCTTTGGAAACTAATTATTGTTTTTACCAAACAATTTGTGGCTATTACGACCTCAACAACTTTCCTGTCGTTTTGCGTTTCATTATAAAAAATCTGGTCACCATATATTCTATNNTATATATATATATATATATATATATATTTTGCAATCATAAACAAGAATTCAATTAAGTTGCACACAACAAAGTATAAAGATGTTAGACTACGCTAACGGCCAAATAAAAACATTGATATATACAATTTTATCATTAATCGGCATTTTGCTAACTTATTCAGCTTTATGAAATTGCTAAGATGACCACATTTGACTCTCTCCTAAGCTTTTCACAGTTTAACGGTCACAATATCACGAAACTAATAATTGATTTTCTACTCTTGATATTAATTTCTTTTTGTTCATTCATTTTGGGTAGTTCTTATCAAAATTGTGTACGTTTTGTTACCGATGCATGTAACATAACGGGTTTTTATGTATGCAAGAGCTAGTCCACTAGTATAAAAATTTTCACTAACCACCAATTGATTTGTGATAAAGTACCTTGTCAAAAGGACGTCAATTGGTATATCCAGATACAAATTTTGTTACATCACTGATACAACGGCATTATTTATAGTTCCGGGATTGGAATGGCATTAGTAGAATCCAAATTTAGATTAATTGAAACTGTTATTTACAAACTCAACCTTACACTCTTTGTCGCGTTCTGAAATCTGTGACTCGAGAATTGTGAGATAAAAAGAATAGAAAGAAAGAAAAAGAAAAGAAAATATAAATATAAAAATCTTTTTACGCCATCATTATCACTATAACGCTTAATCACAACTGCAGGGCGAAACTACGCAACTATATACAACATTCATATCAGAGTCTTATAGCAGTAAATACATATATAACATGCTTATAGATATATGTATAAGCTATTCTAAAAAGAAATACAAAGGCCCGTACCAACACTATATAAAAACATATGATACAAGTGTAAACAACCAATTTATATATACACCACCTCAAGTTATCTGCTTGATAAAATGAATAATAAAAAGAAGTTTCAATATGTTATTGCCATTACAAAAGTAATTATGAGCAACAACTATATCTAACTTCTACGTCGTCACCACCATACCTGCTATAACATCAAAATACATACATATGTGTATCTATGGATACTCGAAAGTAGCCTTCGCGCCTACAAAATTACGCATAATAATAAAGAAGGAAAATGAAACGGTCAGATGATAAA
>MKEJ01073245.1:0-11427 GCA_001753735.1 Embelia ribes | reverse complement strand
CAATATTTAGTAAGTTAAAACTGTCATGTGCAATGCACGTGATATCCAACTAGTTTGAAATAAAAGTGTCATCCTTTACATATTTTCTCCTCATTTTATTCTTCTAATTTTTCATCACCGTTTGTTCACACCTATCCTCATATGTCTAGAGATAAAGACCGAAGCTATACTATGGGACATAAGGTTAGCTCAAATTCTTTTCAAATTTCCGCTTTATGATGCTAGGAGTTTTTCTTTCCTATGGTTTTGTTTATTTTCTTCTCTTTTCCTTCTAATTGATGTGCACGTGGAAGTTTACGCCCAGATTACTCTAATTGGTGATGTATCAATATGATAATGGCTTTTGAATTTTTAGTTTATTTGTTTGCTTAGATATCTCAGTCACATGTGAAGTTTCTTTTATAATGTAAGTTCAACAACTCCTTTTTTTTTGTTTGGCAATGTACTAGATTTACTTTGTTCTACTTCTATATAGGAGTTTTGTAAAACATTAAGTTGTGAATAATTTTAGACTTTTTGAGTCTTTTGCTTTTAGTAACAGTACACCACACTAGGAGTTTATTCTTCAATTTAAGTCTAATTGACCTTTTATTATCTGTTTGATAATATATCAAGTTCACGAATTTTTTTTATCATTTAATTTTTCTGCTTAATGAATTTTGGGATTAATTCATGAGAGTTGTGTTAAATAGAGAGTCCCTTTTTTCTTCAATAAATGTTATCCTTTTATTCCTCTAATTTGTGAATTAATGATAAAAGTTGCAGTATTGTAAATTGAAACTTATGTACCCAAAAGTTCTAATATTATTGGAATTGTATATCAACTTGATTGAAGTCTCTATACTTTGTAGATGAATCACATTGAAAAGAAGCTCGAATAGTCCATGAAGTCCCTTTTCATTTGAAAATGTAATCATGGTGTTGAACTTGCATTATCTTTTACATTTTATTGGTCATAAAAATTGAGAATATCTGCATAAGAAATTGGTATTTTGGTAATTATAATCCTAACTTGAACATTTCTATAGGCTAGAACTATACACACTTCCATTGCGATCCAAGAGTCGGTTTGTACTAGGAAACAATCTCTCTGAAAATATGGGCATGCACGACTCTATTGCAACTTATGCGTCACAGGTTTGCCCCGTTGTAAATAATATCTTTGGAAATAGAGGTAAGATTGCGTACACACATAAGATCCTCCCAGACCCCACAATGCGGGAGTTTTGTGCACTGGGCCATCTATATAATGGAAGAACAAAAAAGGAAAAATGATTGCGTTTTCAAAAGTAGGGACTATAAAGATTTGAGACTTTTAATCGATGTAATTTTCTTTATTATTATTTTTTTTAACTTTATATTTGTTATTCTTATTATTTAGCCTTTTAAATTCAAGGGTGAAGCATAAAGAGCCAAGCCATTGAGGGCTTTTGTGGGAAAAGGGTGTCAAGGATGAAGATAAGAATGTTTCTTTTATTGGGTTTAGGACAATTGAGAGCAAGGGATGAGGGTTCCATTGGAAGGAAAAATTTTGAATAGGTATCAAAGATTTACAATTTGGTTTGTGGATTTGTATTTGATCAATGAGTAATGATATATGTACAAAATGTCATGTAAAGAACCTATACAAACACTTGCGTGTCAAGATCTTGTTCGTTTATCCTTCTGAAAAAACAGAATCCCGTGCAAGATCAAACCATATAGTTGCTTGTAACATAATAGTTCTTGATCAATTGACAATCGCACTGAATGAGACAGATTTTGTTTTTTCTGAATTACGGATGGTAAAAACCATTCACACATTAAGTAGTTGCAGAAAAGAACAGGATTGAATTATACTACTAGTAAACCGTCTTTCTGACACTAACAATGCGCTTGATTTCCTGATTATTGTGGAAGTAAAATGTTATACTGATTGGAAAACATTCTGTATTAAGAATTGATACTGTAATGTCATCTAGTGCACTTGGTTTTTCTGTGTTGATCGAGAAAGATGGCTTTGCAATTAGTTAATGCTATCATTACTGAGGCTCTTTGGTTTCTGTTTAAGTCGAAGAGAATTTCAGGACGAAATAAATAAGTTGTGCCTTAATGCACTCTAACAAATATGAAAAACCCTTAAAGAATATATTCATATGTAGGAAATTCATAATTGAAAATTTTCTCTTGCGATGATATGGATGTTTTTTATTACAGTACAACTGAAAACTTCAATACGTGCTCTTAAGCTGGGGGGCGCTCATCTTTGACAATTGGCCACAAATTCAAAACTCCCTCCTCTGTAGCTATGGCAGACGAATCGGAATTGATGAGTAAACCAGGGAGATACAACGGTAGGATAACTTTATTCCTGGTGCTCTCTTGTGCAGTGGCTGCTATGGGAGGAGCTATATTTGGATATGAAATTGGAATTGCAGGTTATTTTCCGCACAATTCTTCACTTCGGATTTGCTCTTTTTTTTTTTTTTATTTTGTCGTTTACGATTACGTTGAGGTATCTAGTATTACAACACAAAGTTTTCGAGTCGCTCATGCTTGTTCAGAAACAGATTGGATCGCAATACAATGTCGATCCTGTTTTTTCGTTCTGTGAGCTGGTTTTCGTAGCAAATGCTGCCTTTATCAGTAATAACTCAAATAAAATCAAAAGAAATGCAGAATGAACAACAAAAGGAAAGAGAACCGTAGTTAGGCCAATACCAGGATTGAGACTCTTGTTTTTCTATCTTCTTGCAATCATCTTTCGATGCCATAGTACAAGCTATTAACATATAATTTAATTAGATTTTTAGCTGATTTTCCCGTTCATATTTGTCGCCGGTGAAGTTTTAGAAAAGTTGAGGCTTATTTGATAGCATCAGTAGGCCACCAAACTATGTCTGTAAATGTTTGTAACATTAGACACCAATTTTCAGTTGCTTTTGTCAAATACAGTATTTTCACTAGCATGTGAAAATAAATTGTAAAGGTGGTGTGTCCTCCATGGATTCATTTTTGAAGAAATTCTTCCTGAACGTGTATGCAAAGATGAAAGAAGATACCAAAGTCAGCAACTACTGCAAATTTAACAGCCAATTGTTGACGCTATTCACATCTTCACTCTATATGGCGAGCTTTATTGCTTCCTTTTTTGCTTCATCTGTAACCAGAACCTTTGGGCGCAGACCATCTATCCTTGTTGGCGGCGTTTCATATCTAGCCGGTGCTGCAATTTCTGGTACGGCCGTTAATGTATACATGCTCATGTTGGGCCGCGTTTTGCTTGGGATTGGAATTGGTTTTGCTGATCAGGTAGACTATTTTCTCATCCTATTTTCTCCAGGCGCCTTATAAGTTCATCGGATACGGCACTAAGCACAATAATTATTTGTTACATCATTTACATGACAACTCTGTATAGTTAGCATTTGGCGATCAATTATTGGCTTTCATAGTTTGGTCTAGGAGTAGAAAAATAATAGGGGAAGAGACAGTTTACACACCTTCAAGAAAAACTATGAAGATTTTAAGCTTTTTACTTGTTAATAGTAAGTCGAAAACAGGATAATACAACGCATGTTTGAGAGGATTCTTGATGGATAATGATGAAGTTGAATGAATGAGTTTGTTGGTACCCTTTACAGGAACAAGGGAAAATTGCATTATGTATTCTCTTCATTTTCCTTGCGTTATGTATTTGGTAAAATTGGTGCTATGTAAGGTGGGGGAGTTACACAACATTAGAGTCGTAGTCCATGCGTTTGCGTCTAAGATACTTGGCTTAGATACCATTTATTTTCACTTGTACATACAATGTAAATCTCTGTCTGCTTTTCTTCTCGTTCTGCAGTCAATCCCGCTATATCTATCGGAAATGGCTCCACCCACATATCGAGGAGCAATCACTATGGGCTTCCATTTCAGCCTTCATATCGGTGCTCTGTCAGCAAACCTCATAAACTATGGTACTGAAAAGATTAAAAGCAATTGGGGTTGGAGAATATCTCTCTCTTTAGCAGCAGTACCCGCTATCGTTCTATCTATAGGAGCTCTCTTCCTACAAGAAACACCAAACAGCTTAATTCAACGCACAGGCGATCGTCAAAAAGCTAGGCTAATTTTGCAGAAAATGAGAGGAACTGAAGATGTTCAACACGAGCTCGACGATCTAATACAAGCTAGCGCCATATCGAAAACTATCACTCACCCGTTTAGGAATATCATGATGAGAAAATACCGGCCTCAGCTCATTATGGCAGTAGCTTTACCGTTCTTCCAACAATTTACGGGGATTAATGTCATTGCATTTTACGGTCCGATCCTATTTCGAACCACTGGTCTTGGAGAAAGTGCTTCCCTTTTATCCGCGGTGGTTATTAGGGTTGTTAATGCTAGTGCCACCTTTGTATCTATGTTGACGGTTGATAAATTCGGGCGTAGGATTTTGTTCATAGTTGGGGGCATACAAATGTTAGTTTCACAAGTTGCAGTCGGGACTATTATGGCGACCCAGCTTGGGGATTTTGGTGCAGTGAGCAAAGGGTACGCCTTTGCCCTTTTGATATTGATATGTACATACGATGCTGGGTACGGGCTCTCGTGGGGTCCACTGGGACGGTTAGTCCCGAGCGAGATCTTCCCATTGGAGATACGATCAGCTGGTCAGAGCATAACGGTTGCGGTGAATTTTCTATTTACGATCGTGATTGCGCAGAGCTTTTTAGCAATGCTGTGTTATTTTAAGTCCGGTATTTTCTTCTTTTTCGGGGGGTGGTTGATCGTGATGACCGTGTTTATATACATGTTTTTGCCCGAGACAAAGAATGTTCCGATCGAACAGGTGGAGAGGATTTGGAGGGAGCATTGGTTTTGGAAGAGAATTGTGGGGAAAGTAGAAGGGTCATGAACTTGCGTGTCATTGATTCTTATAAGCTGTTGTGTTATTGAAATTTTGCTCCTAATGTCATTTTCTAAAAATGTAAAGCCAAGTAGCAGATGATTGTAATGGCGTCAAAATCAAGTATAATGCTTCCATTTTTGTCTTTACGCTTTTCTAATTGGTTTTATTTATTTATTTATTTATTTTGTGTGTGTGTGTGATTTTTTAGTCTTTGAACTTTTCTGGCTCATTATTAAGATTTAGAATCTTTTAATTAAAACAATTTCTCCACTTCATATTATTTGGCCCAAAAGCGGCATCTCAAGTAAGAACGAGACCTTAATGTGAACATCTATTCGTGCGGTTACATATATGTCCGTTTTAAAAACAAACAAAAGCGGTGCACGACTTTGATATTATGGTGGGAAATGAGAACGTTCTATTAGAAATAATTGAATATCTGTTAATGAGATTACTTTTTATTTTATATACATGTATGTATGTTTCCAAGAAATAGCAAAGTTTCTCGGATCCGTGCTTTGATGCGAATAAAAACATGTTTCGTAAATAATCTGTATTGGAAAACTACTAAAGTAAAATTTTCGAATAAAAAAGTTACTATTTACACATTGTATGAAAATATTAATTTCCCTTACTAGTAACCGTTACATCGGTTAGAAGCCTCCAGAAGTGGGCGATCGGGCTAGATTCTTCCTGCAGTGCGTACGTGGCAAGATCTCGTTGGTCGTATTGCAAAAAAAATCTGCTCGCGTCGCACTTTCATTATTCAACGCTTTTGATACCACTCTCTCTCTCTCTCTCTCGTCAGTGTCTCTCTCTCTCTCCCAAAATCTCTCTCTCTCTCTCTCGCTCTCTCTGTGGGCCGTTTCCACTCCTCTCAAATTGTCTTGTAGGGTTCGATAGGTTGCGAGTATCGAGGGTATTTTTCTTGCCCTTTTTCTAGAACTAGCGTTCTCTCTGCTCTTTTCTGTTCTCTTCTTTTTTTCATCAGCTGGGGTGTCGAAGGTCGCGTAAATTGTTGCTAGGGTCTAAAAAATTATCATGGGGTGCTGAAAATATCGATATTTAGTGGGTTTTGGGTAGGGGGCTGCTGGGGACGCTAGTGGACGAATTATATAATTTTTAAATTTTATATATATATCATGTACATAGTTGTTTGTACTGTTTTGTCAATCGTTTTCCTTAATTGAATTGTGGTTCTGAGTTCAGTTTCAACATGGCTTTCTTCAATCATCCTTTTATCACTGCGGTATATATATAACCATGTAGAAATCATTAAAGGAATTAATGAATTATTAATTTGTTTGACGGAACAATCGCTGGGATTGGGATTTTGGGTGCCATTTTCACCTTTTGAAATCAAAATCATGTGGGTTTTAGTTAATTATTCTAAACAAAATAAAATCTAACAAGAAAGGAAAGAAGGAGAAATTGGTGTGTTTAATTGATTTAGTGAGCTTGCTAAGTGATTGTAGTTAGGTCTTAACTTAGACTTTCTCCATGCATTCATCTAGGTTATCTTGAACTTTTAAGAGTATTGAAACTTGTTAGGGGAGAATTTTTTTTTAATTATTTCCAGGATTTAATGAGTGAATTTTGTTTTATTGATTTTGTGAGCTTACTAAGTGATTTTAACCAGGTCTTATCTTAGACTAGCTCTATGCCATATGCCAATAAAGATATAGAAAGACAAGAATCAAATGGTTTCAAGTTGTTTTTGGTTGGTTTTATTATTGATTACTTGTTGGACATAGTAACCAATTTATGATTTTTGAGTTTCGGAAAACCTTTCTTGCCAGTTGACTGTAAGAGAATTTCATTGAATAGATTTGGTAGGTCATGTACGGAGATGGCTTGTTTTTTTCAACGTTAAATAATATTTGATTATCATAGTTGCTTTATATTCAATCTTTCTTAAAATTGTGATTGGTTGTGTTTAAAGTCTTAACTTAAATTTTTATAGGTTAGGGCCATGCAAGTTTCCATTGCAACTTGTGGGTTATGGGTTCGTCCTCTTGGAAATAGTTTATCTGGAAACTGGAGTAAATATGCATACATTAGACCCTCCCCGACCCCGCAATGCGGAAGTTTTGTGCACTGACCCGTTTATATATGTATAAGATTTGGTAGGTCATGGTATTGGTTTTCATATGTGAGGTTTTGATTCTGGAGTGATTTTCGAAGATAATTTCTTGACATGTAATAATTAGGGAGTTTTCTACCAAAGTTTTCACCTGCTGTTATATATGGCTGGTTGAATGATCTTTTCGATTCCTGGGAAGATATTAAGATGTATTCTTCAAGTATTTATTTGAGGCTAATTTGTTTATTCATGGATGAAGAATTTTCGTTGTTACCCTGCAAGTTGTATTCCTGTGGCATAATGCTGGTTTCACTTTTTGAAATGTATGCTATATGCCTTGTGGTTAATTTGTGAGCCAAAAACCTTCAAGAGATGTTAACAGTAGATGGTCCCTGATTTCTCGTTTCAAAGTGTTCTGCGTTATAGTTTCCGATGAATTTCTTGTGATTTTTTAATTTACTGATGCTGCAAGTGTTTGTAAACACTATATTCTGAATTTAAATGTGAATGAACTATAGAGGTTTATTTGACAAAGATGAAATAATCCTAATTCCGAAGTTTTCCCCAATTAGTTTATGTAGTTATTTTGTCTTTGTGTTTGAGTTCTATTAGTGTCTCATGGTCCCAACTTCATGACGAAATAACTTTCTGCAAGTATTTAATCTCTTCCCAAAAAGTAGAAGAAACTTGTAACACTCGAAAATGCTAATGGATGGTAATTTACCTTGGAATAGGATATTGGAAATTACCAAGGAACAACTCAAATTGATTTCATTTTGGGGTGAATCTTTGTATTGGGCCCCCCTCAATGTCTTCTGTAGTCTCGCCTCAGTGGCAGGAGAAGGCTAGTGGATTCTTTTCATCCTCAGGTAATGTATTTTTTAATATTCGACCCTTTATTTCCTTATAAAAAAGGTTTGTATTTGTAACTTTGATCTTTACTCGTATTTCATTTCTCAATTGTTTTTCTGTTTTCAAGTTCAGGGGTGAAGCTTAAAGAGGCTGGGCAATCAGCTGGGACATTTGTCGGTGTGGTTGCCAAGGATGCAAAAGGTAATGTTGCCGATGTGGCCGGGAAAGTTGGGTCGATGGTCAAAAACCGATGGTCTCTTCTTCAGCAACCATCTACGAGGCAGGCCATGCAAGAACGTCTAATTTCTGCTGCTGCTGCTACTGGCATGTTAGTGAGAAAAGGTTATTCAGGAACAAAGGATAAAGTTGTAGTTGGGAAGACAAAGGTTGAAGAGGTAAACGCTGTAACCAAGCTAAGCTTACGCCTGGTAGTTACCATATTTTCTTCAGTAATCTATAGATACATATGATCTACTTTACCTGTAAGCGATTTCAGTAAACAATGGAAAGAACATTTCCATAGAGAAATCTACGCTTATCTTATAGGTTCAACTTAGGATAGCTTGTTTGGCCGTGATAGCATTTGTATTGGTGTATTAAAGTTGTTTCCTGATATATTCTTTCCCCGTTTTCTTATTTCTATTCGACTTCTTTTCCCCATGGATGGGATGCTGTAAGAGACTAACTTCCAGTTTCAATTAGGTTTTCTCTTCATTTCAAGTGGACTACGAAATTATAAGATTCAAGATTTTAACTTTGCAAAACCTAGATTTAAGACTTTTGATTGAACTTATTCAGGTTCAGGCTAGCCTATATGCATGCTCCTTGTCCTGGCTACAGCTCTGCTAGGTATTAAACTAGGAAAATTGATTTATTATGCATTTTCAACTGAAAACTTTCCAGGTTCTCCAGTGGAACCATAATTGTGCTGATGAGATCTTGACAAATTACCTAAATAGGAAAAGGAAAATGTCATGCTTTTATAGTATTAACATTTAGTAGAAGAATGTGAACCTTATATGATAAGTGTACTTGCTTATTTACTTGAAATCTGAAATGCATCTTAGACGCTAGGGGTCTGGATTTGTAGATAGTTGGAGTCAAATTGCAGTGGCTATCCTGCAGAAAGATATGTTGCATTATTATGCCTGAGAAAGTACATTTCCCTAAAGAAAAAGAAAAGAAACTTAAAAATAAATAAATAAATAAAAATAAAGAAATCACTTATAACCAAAGTAGTTTGAAGGGAAAGGTTTTAATACCGAACCTTATGCTAGAAGCATTGCCAGCAGTGACAGAACCTCCGCTCTCCTTAAAACTCGGTCGGAGCTTCCTCAACTTTGCAGCATCAAACTAGTAATTCAGAGAGAAACAAATGTCAACCAAAATTAGTTATCAAGTTCTTCACAGAACAGGTTTTGACAAAGTAGTAAGGTCCTTGCATAATAAAAACAATCACCTTCCCAAGACCTTCATCCTTGTCAACAATCGTTGATGGCTTTCCTCTTCCTCCAGAAACCTCCACCTGCAAAGCTCTAGGTTTTAGTTCTAAACGGTTTTATATAATAAATTTCGCCTTCTAGAAATAGAATTGCTAATCGTACCGGAACTATTTCCCAAGCAAAAGCTCCTTCATTTTGAGCAGCAATACCACGCTCGAAGCTCTGGATGGCATAATCATCCTGTCCAAATCACCCAGTAAGCATGCAAGAATATCTCCTCATGAAAAAGACTAAAATAATAATAATAATGTTAACCTACAATTCTTCATTTTCCTTAGTTTTTTCCTTTGGGTTGTCGCCTTCTTAGAGAGAGGGGGAAAAAAGGAGAGAATGGTTGAACATGGGAGTGACTGGTCTTGAATGAAGAGCGTAAGTTAAGATATACAAATGTGATAAGACTAAGTTTCTTCTTCCTAGTTATGAAAATTAATGCATCGGAACAATAACGAACCTGCTGTTCTCTGGTTATCTGATGTTGCTCTGCACATATTTCGGCACAGTTTCCCATTCCAAAATCATTATAGACATCCCACAATCCATCTTTAAGCATGCCGTCAACAAGGGAATCATGTCCGAGCCGTGACCCCTTCCTACAACACAAGCATATATTCAGCATTAATACAACATTTTAGGTTCTCCACTAGCAACAACATGGAGAATAGAATATGGTCTAGTATAAGCACTCTAACCCAAATAACCAACATGTTTTTAACACCATTTAGTATTTCAATAGTGATTCGACACTTACCTAGCTTCAGCTACGTATTTAGGGACATTAGACATGCTTTCCATGCCACCAGCCACGACTACATCATTGATACCCAACTGAATACTTTGCGCGGCTAGCATAGTTGCTGCAACAACAGAAAATGTAGAACATGTACCATACTCCAATACAGATTTAAAAAATATATATTGACAAAAAAAATCATAGTTGAGTACCCACCTTTCATTCCCGATGCACAAACCTTGTTAACAGTCGTACAAATGACTGTACTAGGTATCCCAGCACCCAATGCTGCTTGCCTAGCTGGAGCCTGTCCCAAATTCGCACTAAGAACATTCCCAAAGAAGACTTCTTGCACAAGCGATGGATCGACATTAGCCCTTTTAAGGGCACCTACAAGTCAACAGACAAGAAAATTACAATAAAGAAGAAGAGGTTGTCATCTTACTTTTGATGGCTAGTTTAGGAGGAGAAAATAAGAAGAGGTTGTAAACTTACTTTCAATGGCTATAGAACCGAGCTTAGTTGCTGATAAAGATGAAAGAGTGCCAAGGAATCCGCCCATTGGAGTACGTGCAATGCCGACAATACAAACATCTGCCAATAAATGTTTAAGAAAATTGAGACTTCCAGTAGAAAATGATATATGTACATTCCCTAAATAGGTGTACACGTGAATGCAACTAGCTACAAGATTAAAATGCATAATATCAGCATGAAACATTCAACTAGCATAACCATAATCTCTTTCATAGACAATATTAAAAGACCAACTCTTACTGGATTTTCTAAGTTCTACGTTCTTTGTTCACCAGAATCGGTCACTTTTTCAAACTAGTTACCAAAATGGGCTACTTTTAACAAAAGTTAACATGCGTGGATGGCATGCTTTAAAGTTCACCTAGTTGAAATGTTCTAAATTGACCATTTTGGTAACAAGTGTTACAAAGTGAATCATTTTGGTAAAAAACTTAGTTCTACCATATTACTATTCCTTTTAATAACACCAACACAATCATTAAGTAAATTTAACTAAAATACAAAAGGAATATGTCACACAGGGTAAATGCATACTCTCTTGCATAATTAACGGATCAAGTGACTGGTCATGAAGGTGGACTTATCCAACAAGCACCATCAATTTTCTGGGAATTACGAAAAACGGTGAACCACTGTGATCTAAAATGAGCCAGAATTTTGCTCACATACATACCTTTGGGATTAATTAACCCTGAAGATGCTGCTTCAGCTGCTGGAGCCATGGTGATTTATACAAAGCACTGTATGTATTAGTCAATTAAAACATCAAGTATTAGTCTTTACCCGGAAAAAAAAAAACAAAAAACACAACAAAGAACCAAGCCAATATCCCATCCGATTTGGG